>OENM01000017.1:47679-92311 GCA_900239745.1 Rotaria magnacalcarata
TTTAGAGAGACAATATACAGTTTGCTGTGGCATGAAGAAAAACCTAGATAATATCTGATCCTGCATTAATTCTGAACAAACTTCCGACTATCTATTTTTATCTAATGCATTCATAGTGCATAAGAAGCAAATGATAGAGAATAGAAGACGCTTAAACAAGACATTGTACTTGTGTTCACATTAAAGATGTTCTAATAACAAGAGGAACTACAAAAAGTGTTCACAACTTAGAATAGCCAAACATCCAAAAATATTTCAAGCAAAAACTACTTTGTCAGACCTGAGTGTTCATAATTAGGAAGTCTTCAGTAGTAAAGCTTTTAGTGTATTACAATAGTAATAGATCGAATTCAAATCATTGGTTCTATTGAATAATCGGACAGATACAACAACGATATATGATACAGATTATAGATATATGTATACAATAATTCAAAATAGTATTTGACAGATATGAGTTGAATGTGAAATGTAAAATATCTCTGTAATTGCACTTTAGACACTATTCTCCATAGACTACATTTCATTATTGATCGAAAACTATTCTTATTTTTTGACCAAGTAAGTATCGTTACTTTGAATGCTGCAAATATGAACTTGAAATCTTTCAAGATGAAAAGCAGTTTTTAGACGTCTTTTTTTTCAAGTTTTTTTTTATGTATGTTTAATGGAATTAATTGTCTCTGAATAATTATAATGTTAAATATCTCTTTCCAGAGCAATATCCCTGTTCGAAAAGAATTTGATTGCTTGTCGGAAATAATTGATTGATTTAGAAAAAAATTAATTTCTTTGTTACACATTATTGATGTCCACAGAAAAATAGAAGGAAAACAAAAATGAAGAGGATAACTTTGGTACATTCTCTCAGTTGAATTCAGGTCAAATGATTAAAACACGTTAGATATTTTGTTTTCCAATTGTACAATAAGAAGAAAAAAGAGAAATAAAATACGAATTTCAATTTTTTTGTTGACGATGAAAAGAAAAGGATAGGTTGTGTACGAGATGAAAACTATATAAATAATGCACAAGCATAGTTTTCGTTTAATTCTGCTGCGAGAAGATAAAATTTCAAGAAGAAAGTCTTCCAAAGATAAAGAGAAGCGGCTTTTCGCATCAGGAATTTTTACAGTCAAATAAATGTATTCTCAGCTGGAAGTTGGAAGCATTTTGTTATCAACTGAATTGGAAGAATATTTTCTTCGCTATTTTGTGTCTTCATACATTCACGCAAATAATTGAGATAGATGAGAAACAAGTTTATTTTTGCTACACACAATTGTTTATATCAATAATTTCAAAAGCAATGCTCTTTCAAAAGATTGCCTATTTTTCATTGTCACCCTCATCATCGTTGTCGTTTATATATATTTTGACGTTATGAGCTTTTGCTCGTCCCAGATACATAGAAAAATGATGTAGAATACTATTTATATCATTGTCATTAACATCTAGTCTCAGTATAGTAAATTTCACAGCCGTTTCTAATTCTGTGGATGGGAGTTTATTTTATAATTTAGTTTTAATTCGTTCTAGTGCACTGAAACTTCATTTTCTCCGTGAATTTTAACAATTTTCTCTTTAGGATGTGGGTGTGTCTCAATTATTAGATAGGCCCGTGCTACTTGCAATAATGAAAGTAAATTTTTGTGTGAGTGAATAAAACTGGTTTCATTAGAGACCTGTCGGACAAAGTTTTCTGTGTTCCGAAACCTGTTTGCCTCTCCCAATTTTTTCTGAAGAGTCCAGAAAAGCCCCGCTTCTTTCTTACGCTGGAAAACATATAAATGATACGTACATATTCTTTGATGGCATGCGCTTTATTTGGGGACTCGAAACTCAAAATCGAGTTTTTATTGATTATTTTTCATACAGTCACTTTATGGGGCCATTCATCAATTGTATTTCCTAGAAATTAATTGTTCATTTAATGAATCTAATAACAAATCACGAGTTCAGTTGTCATTAATCTTCATCACGTATTTCATTCATTGCTATTAGATATTAATTAGAGTAACATTGACAAGGGCTACTCGTATTAAACTTTTTTTCTGACTGAGAACTGAACTATTCAGTGGCGGCGGAGCCATTAGGCCTGAGTAGGCACAAGCCTACCCTAGATTTGGATATGGTAGGCTTGAGTAGACTCAAACTCGGATAGATTGAAGCTTGGGTAGGCTCAAACTAAGGTAGATGAAGGCTTAGGGAGGCGCACTTAAATGTAAGATCTTTTACCAGAATTTAGTTTTTATGTTCTACCGACAGTGACAGATTTCTCGTTGTTGCAAGGTCATTCCATATGTTTCCCAGTATGAACTAGTATTAAAGGAACAGCATCTTTTGTGATTTTATTTTCAAGAATCAAAATCGAAAAACATTTTTTGGTGTTTCATAGTTTTAATCTTTGAAGAATTTAAAAAAAATTTATAAACACTTTTTCTCTGATATTCATTTGGATCGTTTTTGTCTCGCGAGAATATAGCAGCAGATAGTAATCACACTTATACCGCATGGAAGTCTAACAAAAACCTATTGCGTTCACTGTTGCAAACAAAATACGAAAATCACGTTTAACTGGCTTCCTCCCAGTGAAAAAATATTGAATTATAGAAGATTTCAGTGGATTGTAATCAGATTTTTCTGCAACAAAATCCAAGTTATAATCCCATGAAATCTTCCAAGACAACGATAATTTGATTTTTGATCAAATAATAATCTTGAAAATCCGATAAGATTTTGATTAAAATCGTATTAAATCCAGATTATATGACTTTAATCAAACATACATGATTTTAATATAAATTTTGCTGGATTTTTAAGATTATTGTTTGCCTAAAAATCAAGTTATCGTTGACTTAGAAGATTTCAATGGATTATAATTTGGATTTTGGTGCAGAAAACTCCGATTATAATCTACTGAAATCTTCCATAATTTGATTTTTTTTTCACTGGGCTAACTGACTCGGACTGCAAAAGTTGAGTCTACCCAAGACTGAGATCGTTCCACCACCCCTGGAACTATTTACATAGTTTCTTGAAGGATGTGGGTGTACAAGAAGACAACATATACCCGTATTCATACTCATACCCACACCCACACCCTGAAACTGACATTTGTGACTTAATCTTTTTCTCGTTTTGTTCTAAGAATATTTTTTTCGAAATTTTTGATTACGATTTTTTAAATAAATATAGATGTATTATTATCTAAGTTCAGTAGACTTCATGTGATGTTTCTCACAGATGTTGGTATGAACGCCCCGCTTCGTCACATAATTCTTATTGATCACAATAGATTAACCAGTAATTTTCGTTCCTTTCGTTTTATTTGAAAGACCAATCGAGTGATGAAGTCGTTAATAACGAAAAACACCTCGAAACTAATAAAGTCAGAGACAGTAACCGAACAACTTATAAATGAAGAAAGAGATTCACTTTGAAAATTTCAACGGCTTATTTCAACTAATCTATTGTGTTGAAAATTTCGTTTCTGATGTATTTCGTATCCATAGATCTAAGAGAAAAATACAGATAATTTCTTTGATATCTAATTTGCCAATTATTTCTTTAGATGAAAAGAACACAGCAGCTTAATAACGATGATACAATGTCAAAACGTCAAAAAACAACGAATTCATCGGTAAATACTAATGGTCATTTTGATAAGGTAAAACAAATCGATATTCGATTAGACTTTTTCAGAGAGAAAATATAATGTTTTTATTTTATTTAGTTCATCGATAAATTTCGATCGTCCATCGATGTCAATGATGCGGAATCACGACCTTTCGATATTTTTAAACAATCTTTAAAAGGTAGATATACAAGATAATCCAATCGGAAAGATAGTCAACTTAAAAGAACGTCAAACTTGTGAATAATATTGCGAGTGACGGGTTTCCTTCTCTTCATTCAATCAAATCCTTAGAAGAGAGAGTTGATTTTTGATTTAATTCTCATCTGGAATAAATGCTTGAACTGATCTCCATCCAAAATTTGCTCAAATTTAGTTAAGTTTCTCACGCAATATTCAGAAGACGGTTTAAATTAATCTCAAAAATTTGTCAATGAAAATGACTGAAAGAATTTTGTTTTCAATCTAGAATGTCTCGACGAAAACAATGATCCAACAATTCTTCCGACATTTATTAAAAAAACTATTCAAATTATTGTTACATCATCAGTATCAACTGTTCATCATCTTGTATTTACAAAAATTGTTGGCCTTATGATTATTTATGTAAGAAAAACGAAATCATCTTCTTGTTCTACTCTATATTTTGTTTGTATTCAGCTTGATAGCATATCATCGGAAGCATTACTCGATCTTACTCATGAAATAATTCAAAATCTTATCGAATCAGCAGCAAGTGCTGACATGTTAGTAATACACGAGAGAATTATTTTCCTATGTAGAAATTTGCTTTTTCTAATTTTAGAATGATTGAACTTGTGCGAAGTATTTATTTACAATTAGTTAAACGAGATGAAACTCAATCAGGTTCCTCGTTAGCAGCATCAATGTGTCAAACTATTGTTCAACAATTAGGAAATACAACGTAAGAACAAAATAAAAATATTCACAATTTTTGTGTAATCTATATAATTATATATATATATATATATTGTTTAGATGGAATGAAGACAATTATGCTAGCCTTATAGCTGTGATAAAGTAAATAGGATTATTCGACAATAGATCGATAACAATAATAATAATAAAAATGTTTCCAATTTCTAGAACACTTCCATTTGCTGATAATGAAAAACGTGCATTTATTGATATTATGTTTACAATTGATTTCGAAACATCCATTGATCAATTACCAATTTTCGTATTAAACATTCTACAATTATGTGTTGATAATCGTTTAGAAAATGAAATAACAAGTTGTAGTGGATACATTTTCGATCGTTTAATACAATATTTTATTAATCTTGATTCAAAATCATATGAGTAAATAAATATTCGTCTTTTTTTGAAGCACACTCGAAAAGTTCATAGACTACTGTTCTTCTATTTTTCATCAGCAAACACTCGTATCGGAAAGAAATTAAAAATACCTTCTACGAGCGCATTCAGTCCTATCGACTTCGACATATTAGTATTGTAATGAGACGGTGCAAATTAGAACGGCAATCCAGAAGTATTCTCCTTTTATTTTTGTTTAAAATATCATGATGTTTAGTTTATCGAGAGATAAGAAAACTTTCGTTTTAAAATGTCAATTTGAATTTTTTCTTGCTAAGATTTGTTTGCCTTTGACAATGAATAATTGGCGAAAGAATTTTGCAGTATCTATTGTTTTTGATTAATTCTAGTAATAAACAATATACATCAAATATTCGTCTTTGTATTGTTCATATACTAAATACTATTGAAATATCGGCCGATCTTGGCATGACATTACTAAGAACATTTAAAGTAAAATTATTTATCTAAAAAATTATTATTTTCTTTTGTTTTTCGATGCAGAAAATTCAGAGCAATGATGTATCGAAAATATTTTCACCATTTTGTCTTGCATTTATATTTGCTCTACCAAAAGATCGAACAATAAAAGGAAAAGTAAATCCAATGGAAACTTCTTGACGCCGATAGAAATATTATTTGTTTAGTTTATAAAACAACTTAAAACGTCATTTGATCTTGTTTGTCAAACATTTGAAAAGAATAATGAAGCTTTTTGGCTCATACTTTTTACAAAGATAAATTATAATGATTTCTATCGAGATTATTTATTACAACTTGCAAAAAAAGAGTAAAACCAAGAGAAAATCTATTGACTTCAATTGTTTGAATTTCTTTTTCTCTATTCAGATTATTTGGTGGCGATTTAATTCTTGCGGGTTTAATCGAGTTTTGTTTTCAATTACTCGATGAATATAGTCAATCACCAACATTAATGAATGAATCCTCATTTTCGGTTATTGAACTATTGAAAACGTTAGCTTCAAAGTGGCTCTCTGATATAGTTCGAGTATGAGCTCTTGACCGCTTCGTTTCTTATTGAAAATCTGAATTCAATATTTAGTTACATAAATCTATTCAAGAAGATATTATACATCGTTTATTCGATCGAATTCTTGAAGCAAAAGCAAACGATCGTACCGTTAAACATTTTATTGGTATCGTTTTAAAGAAAAACAAAAAATAATTTTTATACATAAAAACGTGTTTTGTAGAACAATTATACGATGTCATGAAAACAAATAGTCATCGATTCGTAAAATGGCCTGAACAATTAAAAGATCGACTCGATCAAATTTTATTAATGCGCTATGATTTAGCGCACGATGTTATTGATGCGTTTAAACCGATTATTAAATTAAGTGGTAATACACCATTTCGTGAAACCTATTTTCAATTACTTCGCACAGCTATGTATCGTCCGTAAGTGTCGAAATGAGTGAAACTACAGTTTGTAGTCGATTTATTCTAGTCGTCTTGATTGTCGTCGAATGGCTGTTGATGGATATTTGATTTTATTGAAACATGCGAAATGGTTAATACGACCACCAGCTGCTCAAGCTAGCCAAATGACAATGTTTTCTTTAGTTGACGTAAACTTATTCGGTGAAGTCTTCGGAGTAAAACAGAATTTTCACTTTTCGTTTGTTTGCAGCGTGGTGCAACACAAATGAACACAATTAATTCGACACAACGATCAACCGAAGGACAATGTATCGAATTATTGATGCAATTAAGACGAAGTTTGACACAACAATATGATGTTCGATTGACAGTTTATGAAGTATGAAATAAAACGCGAAAGATTTGTCAGAACTAATTTTATTTCAAAGGGTTTATTACCTGTTCTTTGTAAAAGTCCAATTCTTATGGCACCAATTCTTGATATGCTGATTTCTCAGGTAAATAAAGCGTTTTTTTTTATTTTTTATTTTGTAGGATATTTTCTTACAGAGTTGAGCAATACTTAGCTCTACTCAAAATTCAATCGAAGAATAAATCTATCTTAGAGACTCGAATTATCTTAATAGAAATATTTTAATAATCTCTGTTTACTTATTCGATCTAGACAATCGTAAATGATCGTGCGACTCGCGACAAAAAGAATTCTACACATGATTTATACAGATTCATGTTTAATAGAGTTTTATTTTTGAATCTAGATTGCATTATACTACGAGCCGATTTGTGATAAATGTACATTAAATTTATCTTCTTGTTTAATTGAACGTGACGATAAAATACAAGCTGTTGAACCATTTGTAAGTTGAAAATCTGTTTCTTGTCATTCGATAAAACTATAGCATATGAATTTTTCTTAGGCACATTTACTTCATTGTTTATGTCTTTGCTTGCATCGTTCCGATTGTCTATTAAAAGCAAATCCGAAAATATTCGATGACGATCCAGACGTAGTAGTTTATTTAAAAAAAGCAATGGATATTTTCAAAAGAGTTATTATTCTATTTGATGATGATGAATTTACTGATTCAGTTGGTGTAAGTTTAACAAATAGTTGCTATTTTTAACAGTGTATTTTCAAAGCAAACAAGAAACAATCAATTTTAGGTTAAAGGTCTACCTGACGATAAGACAAGTCCACAAATGTATACACTTTGTATTGATATATGTAATGTTCTTATTGAATATAAATTTATGCGAATGAAAGATTCGTAAGTTGTTAAATTATTTTATTTCCTAGATCAAGAGTTTTCTTCCCGTTCCTGAGGTTTTGTAGTTGAGAATACACGGAGTCAGACTGCAAAAAAGTCTTATCCTACAACACTTTCTGCAGCGTCTTTCGTTCATTATAGACATTTTTTGTTTTTCTTATAGAGAATCGCCTGCAAGTATTTTGAAATCTATTGATCAAGAATCTCGTCTTCATGATAAAATGTCAAAAGCAAAATTACGTTTACCAACAACAGGCAAGCTTATTTCATTTACATGTTTACGAAGGTTTTTACACTCAATCCTATGGCCTAAAATGTTTCATACGGATCTTGACGCATCAAATAATAGTGTTGAAATTGATGCACTCATCGATGATATGAACTATCGTACGTATGTTATGCGATGTTGTTTATCGAAATTTCGTTCTATTGCATCAAATGGTATTAAACATTATTTTGATGCTGAAAATATGCGACAGGAAAAATTACAAATGATCTTGATTGATCTTCATATGTAAGTTTAAGAAGCAAATAATAAACGACAACAAAAAATGATTGTTCTAAATTTCATAGAATTCTATATCAAGCTGTAACAAAAGATATCAGTATTATATTAACAGAACAAATTTTACAATTAATTGTTGAAATATGGAAAATTATTGTGCTTAATTTTCGTGGTGCAGCTGCTTTAATGATCGATAGTGCAATGAAAGCATTGTCTGGTGATCCTGATGCAGTTGATTCAAATATAAGTTATAGTCAAACTGATCCTCAAACAGCTCGTTTTGCTGAAAGTTTTAAAGTAAACAGTAAAATTTCTTTCGATAAACACCAGAGATTTACTTTTTATTAAATACATTAGGCAATTTATAAAAGAATTGAAGGAGAATACAATCAAATAATGGAAACAGCTGGTGTAGATGGGTCAACAGCAAAAGTCTCGAGTTGTTTAAAAGCATTAATTTATGTTGCAGATATTCTTGAATTAGCATTAAAAGATGGCGAACATATTGATCGAAATGAATATCAATCATTTGCTGAATGGGCAAGTTCAACTTGTATGCAAGGAAAATACGGTATGATGCAGCAATGCTTTTGTCCGCATAAAATCACTCTACATATTTATTGATTAGCAAAGAACATGGAGAATTTCTCGCTCTTTATGATTCGTCCGTTAGAATTAAAAATAAAAACAATCGTGAACGGCTTGTAAAAATAGTCGAATTCAACTATACGTTCCATTACTACTCTGAAAAAAATAAAGGAGGTTTACAGAACCCTCCGAAAAGGTTCTGTAGATTTTCAAAATGCTCCAAATGTGTCCAAAGTCTCAAAAAAGGATAAAAATTTTGACAGAACCTTTTTTTCGGTTCTGTACAGCAAAAAAAGGTTCCGTGAGAAAATAAAAAACCTTGAAGGTTCTCTACAAAACGATTGGGTTCAGTACGGAACCATTAGGGTTACGCACCAACGGTTAATGGTTTTGTACAGAACCTTCAAGGTTTCGTATTTTCTCACGGAACCTTTTTTTGCTGTACAGAACCGAAAAAAAGGTTCTGTCAAAATTTTTATCCTTTTTTGAGACTTTGGACACATTTGGAGCATTTTGAAAATCTACAGAACCTTTTCGGAGGGTTCTGTAAACCTCCTTTATTTTTTTCAGAGTACTCGGTTGTTCGAATGAAACTTTTGCTATATTTAAAATTAAGTTTTCTTAGATAGTTATTTTGTAACCTTAGAGAATTGACAAACGACCCACTCATTTCTATTTACTGAGCTAAACATCATCTAGAAATACTAATCGTGCTCAGAATGAATCTTCAAAGACTTAGTGAGAAATTCTGCAACATCTATCGAAGGTATAACAATCTAACACTATGATTTGTACACTTGTGATCCACTCAATCTTTCATATTGCCTGTATATTTTAGAGGATCATCAACTAAGTAAAGCATTGGTTCGTCTTCTAATTAAACTTTCATCCAAAATAAGTAATCATGCACCATTACTTCGTAAAATTGCTATGGATATTCATGGTCAATGTGAAGATGTTTCTGAAGATGTAAATTTACTTTATTTTGTTTTAATTTACTTTCTAAAATATGTCGTATTGACTCATAGACACAATTTATTCATCAACCCTATTTTGCTATAATTAACGAAAAAACTCATATGGTTATATTAAATAATATTCTTATTGTCGAATTAGAACGTATGATAAATAGTCTTGAATGGATAATTCAAACCCAATCATTATCACAAGATCAAGTGACACATTTTTGTGGACAAGTATCATATTCAGTAACAACATTCGGACAAATTGTACAATGTAGATTGAAAAATAGAATGACAATAATTAACATAGTGAAATTAATAACGAAACTATATACTATTCTTGATGAATTTACTCGTCAAGTATGAAATTATTCTCGTATGTTTTTATTTTAGTTTTTAAATTCTATAGATGATTAAAAATAAAACACCAATTCGTGATGAATTTGAAAAACTTGCATCAATATCCGGTTCACAATTGCAACAACCTTGCTACGGATTTGTGACTTATACAATGGTAATTATACTTTTCTTTTTTATATCACGGATAGAAAATCAAATGAATCTTGATGTTGTTTCTCCTCGTAGACTTTGGAATTAGATGATGAAGAAGAAACTGTTAAGAAGAAAAAGAAAAAAACTGATAAAAAGGATCCAAAAAAGGTATAGAATTGAATTTACACGATTTTAACATAAATAAAGAGATATTTTCTTTTGTATTGTAGAAAAAAAGTGTTCTTAAAGATACATTGGTACCAAAATTAGTCTATCAAATGGAACAATATGAACGTTCATTACTTGAACTAGGCAAACAACAAGACGTACATGAATAGTTTTCGATACATTTTCATCCGTAGTTTTTGAAATTTTATTTTAGAAACGTTTATTAGAAACATTTAAAATGTCTGCTGTACGAGATTTTCGATTTAATTTGGATAGTATACCTGATGAACAACGAACATTACGAACAAGTCAACAAGAAAATCAAGCTGAAGAAGAGGTGCCAGAAGATGAAGAGCAAGTCGATGAAGAAGAAAATGAATAAATCAACAATGTCAGATATATTACATAATATTGTTCTTTTCGCTTATTCTATTTTTATACGTGCTTATCCAAGATAGTTTCTGTACAGATATAATTAGATTGAACTAGAACTTATTAGATGACGTTAAATTTCTTACATGCATTATTAAAAATAAATTCTACTAAATACATGATTCAATTCATTTCTATTGCATCAAGGAAACTGCTTCAACATAATTTCCTGTTTTCTTTCGACTAATAAAACATCCAATGCAAAGGATAAAATGACTTTTATAACTACTGCGAATAGGTGAATTTTTTTGTTTCTTTCGAAACAAATTAAATATCGAATGCATAGTTTTTCGGTTCGATAATGATAATCGAATTGCAAAATCGACAACATAATTCAAAACATAGATTTTATCCGAACCGTTAAAAAGAAGCTTGTTAAGAAAATAATAAAGTAACTAACAGATTCATTTTAATTAAACACAAGAATCACTAGTTTCAAGCTGGTTCTATTCAAACAAATCGCAAATCAAAACCAAAGAAAATACTGAAAGATTTGTCTTCTCTGTTGAATCCTTTATGGCAATCGAAATACTCTTCAATATCATTCGATGCTTTTTATTGTACATTTGTTTTTTACTAAAATGATCAAATGCAATTTCTTATCATCAGGTCCTTAAATGGTTTCTTTTATGACTTGAAGGTAGTAAACTTTCAAGCATGAAATGATCGTCGACTTTCACAATGATTTTATACATCCATAAAAACCACTCAACATTCAATCGTCTCTAGACGAAAAGAAGTGAAATCTAAAAGAATCTATCGAACTTGTAATAAATTCAATCGTGGTTAGCAACGCTATCTTTACAACATAGCTTATAAATTAAAGTATATTTATAATGAAAATATTTCAACGTTACTCTTACAATGAAAAACGACGTCTTCATGGCGAACAGCAAAGATGATATGATCTTGCTCGGAGATATTGATCAGCAACGATCATTTTTACATAGAAAAGTTAATTTAACAGTACCTATATGTACTCTATTAATCGTGGTTTTTCTTTCATCGGCATTCTTTGTTTCAATTGTGTCATTGTACTGGGCTCAGGATACTAAATGTTATATCGACAGTAGTGAACTGATCAAACCAGATGAACCTAAACCAAGACAAGTCTATTATTCTCGACCGAAACGTAGTTTAGCATCAAAAAAAGCTAATGTACCATGTTTCGAGTTTGGTTGCTGTGCCACACCACTTGATCCTAGCGCACCATGGAGCCAGAGTCGATTACCAAAGAATGTTTATCCTAATGAATATCAATTGACATTAGAATTATTTGAATTAAATGAAGGAGAAGACGAATACAGTGGTACTGTGGATATCGTTCTTGAAGTTCGTTCATCTACATATGATATAATTCTTCATGGTGAAATGCTCATATCAGATGTTGTTGTTACTCAACGTTCATCTCCAAATAATATTCCATTAAATGTTGATTGTGTTCTACCGTTTCCTAATACGCAAACGTTAACCATACATTTAACAGAACAATTGCAAGTTGGCAATTTGTATGATGTCCGTATTTCATTCTTTCGTGCATTAAGTCTTCATGGAACTGGCATATTTGAAGTTCCATTCACTACCGATCCATCTGGACTAAAGTAGAGGAAAACGGCGATAATTTGTTTTTGATGATTTTTTATATTTTATTTTAGTGCATCACGTATAATATTAACACATTTTAAGCCAGTACATGCGCGTGAAGCATTTCCATGTTTTGACGAACCAGATTTTAAAGCCAAATTTGAATTAACTGTTCGACACGAGAATGATACTACGATTTTAAGTAATTGGGATGAATCGGTGAGAACATAGGAAAAATATTTTCTATCTAATCTCATTCAATTTTGTTAGGAAAGTTTTCCAGATGAGAATTACATTCAAACTGAATTTCAAACCGTACCAGCAATACCAACTAGCTTAATTGCTTTTTCAATATTTTATACTGAAGATTTTGATAAGAAAACAGTAATCACAACGTATCCAGACACTGGCAGACAGATTAGTGTATGCATCATAAACCAAATTTTTTGTCTAGTAAATCTCTTCTGTTTTGCTTTGTTGAACAATAGATTAATCTATGGGCACGCAAACAATTTTTTACCAATGATAATGGAGTCTATATTGATGGACCCTTAGAGATGCTTCGTGAAATCTTTACTGCTCTGTTAAATATCTTTGAAGAAATTAAAACGACTGTTGTGCCAACACAAATAAGTACTACAGATTGGTTTTTTTTTCCTCATACTTAAGTGTCTAAGTTCAAATTTCGATTTGATCTAGATGTTCTCGCCGTACCTGAATATCCATCTGATGCAGTGTCACATTGGGGTTTCATTATTATTCATGAACTTTCTATTCTTCACAATCCAAAAACAATATCAGCAAGTGAACACCAAGAAATTGCTTTAATACTTGCCAAGCAATTGGCTGAACAGGTTTGATTTACTTTTAGTATCTTTGAATTTCGTGATCTTCATTTTTGTTTTTCTAAAGTGGTGTGGAAATTTCATTTCATTTCGATGGTGGACAGATCTATGGCTACAAGAGGCACTTGCGAATTATTTGAAATATCAGGCAATTGATGCTGCTTTTCCACAATGGAATATCGTATGTTTCAAATGCAAAACTACAATTGAATATTTTCATTCTCTATTTAGAAAGATCAATTTTACACGGGAGAACTTCTCAAAACTATGTTCGATGATTCTTTGAGTGTATCACATCCAATACAGAAATCAGTTAATAGTCGAACAGATATTGATGGATTATTTGATAATATTGAAGTAACAAAAACGGCAGCAATTTTTAAAATGGCTGATTACTATATGGAACAAACAACGGGTATCAAAGATAATACGTTAGCTCATATTGTGGTAAATGTGAATTGAAGTTCAACCTTAACATTTTATCCAATCGGATTGTCTAAGTCCCGAAAACAAAATAATTTTCTTGAAATATCTTCGTTTTGTGAAATCAATTCAAATATTTTCATTCTCGATAGGTGATAAGTTGATAATTGTTTGCTTCATTTTTTTAGTCTTTTCTTCGCGATAATGAATATGGATTTCTTATACCAGACGAAATAACTTCTACATTTCAAATTGGTCCATGGAATGGTCACGAGTTTTTCGATCGTTGGTTATTACAACCAAACTTTCCACAAATATTCGCTCATTTTGTTGGAAATGCCTCCACTGGTAATTATACGTTTCAATTGATACAAAATCGACATTTAAGCGAACACTTGTATGAATATGACCTATATCCACCGGAGACAACTCCATTTGGTTACGTTTGGTATGTTCCTATAACATGTCGATTTAGTAATGATTCAACAACATTTTCATACAATCGAACATTTTATCTTGATCGCGTCACTATGAATGTAGATTTCGGTAATGTTTATTATAATTATTTCTATTGTAACACGGATTTCGCCGGGTATTATATTATGGACTATACATCTGCAAATTGGGAAGACTTAGCTGAAGCATTAGATAATAATAATACACAAATAACCGACAAGGATCGAGCTAATTTAATAAACAATGCATTTTTAAGTGCTCAAACTACTGAAGAAAGTTATAGAGTTGTTCGATCGGTTACTCAATTCTTCTTTCGTAGTGCCTATTCAGGTTTACTTCCATGGCAAGTTTTATCGTATCATGCAAATCGTATGCTCGACGTACTTGAATATGAATCTTTATTTGGTGCCGTTCAAGTAAAATTTAATATTTCTAAAATGAATCAAGAAGAAAAAAATGTTTTGTTTTTAATTTTCAAATAGAAATATTTTCAACTTGTTGTTCGCAATTATTATAGAAACAATGAAGTATCGTTATGGAACGATCAAGGAACATTTTCTGATCAGTAATTACAATCTTTTTCTTTTTTGGTAGTTATATATTTTTAAAACAAATACGATTTCTTATTTCAGTATTCTAAAAACTATAATTATTCAATTGGCGTGTCGAACACGATTACATGAATGCATTGATAAAGCTACGACATTATGGGATGAAGGATATCCTGATTTAGCTAATGGACTCGTAAATCATTCGTTAGTATCTGTATTGTTATTTAATTCTTAAAAAAACAACTAATTAGTTCTTATTTTTCGTTGCAGAATTGTTGTTCATGCGCGTGATGTAGTATATCAAACGAATTTTCAAAATACATATAATGATAGTGAATGGATAAGCATTGAAGTTAGTTTTTATATGACTGTTGATGTACAAGAACGCTATCGTTTACTCAAAGGATTGCTACAATCACGTCAACCATGGCATCTGTATCAGTAAGAAAAAAACTATTTCACAAAATTAGCATTGGTTTTTGTTTTGTTTTGTTTATTAGATTTTTATATGAAGATGCAGACTACAATCGTGATCTGAATATGGATTTGTTAGAAGTGTTAATATTACTTGCAAAGAATCCTGTCGGTTAGTAAAACTAATAAATAAAAATATTGTCTTTCTGAAATTTTTCTTTTGTCGCAGGTCGTGAATTAGCCTGGTATTATTATCGAAACAAGTGGAATGAACTTCAAATAACGTATGTTTTCGGTTTCTATCTATAATATTAGATATTTGTTGTTTTGCTATGATAGTTACGAACGCACCAATCAACGACTAGGGCAATTATTGATTGAGATAGCAGCAACATTTGAAGATGAATTTCATTATACTGAAGTAACTAAGATCGATGAAACATTTGTAATTGTTTGTTCTTCAATATGCGTTATTATTTTATTTAGTTAAATGATTTTCTCGCATTAACACCAGGTGTCGACGCAAATGTTGATGCACGCTTTTGGGCACTTGAACGTACCAATATGAATTTTTGGTGGATAACTGACAATTCAGTAGACATGGCTGAATCATTCGGTCTTGACGTTAAAAATAATTGAAATGGTTTTTCTTTTAAAAACTTAATCTATACGTTTGTTTTTCATAGAAATATCTATTCTTTTAAGACGATTAAAAAGCTCGAGAACAAATAGTTGATCACTGGATCGATAAATTCAAATCTAATTGTTCACAAATGAGAGTTCAATTTGAAACTAATTCATGAACGATAGTATTTGTTTTACCAAAAAATGCTCTTGAAGGAGGTGAAAAAGCAAATTTCCAATTTCATATAAAATTTTCTTATAGATACACAAAGTGTCAATCGATGAAGAACTGCATCAGAAGCAGTGTAATATTTGATTTTTCAAATAACTTCATATACAGTTGATTAATAAGTTAAAAAAGCATATTCCGTACGAGACACTTTGCTGTATGTAATACGATCATATAGAAGACTCGATAGATTTTAATAAAACAGATAATATGAACGTTTGACTTGATTTTATTTTTGAAATCACCGATCGACTAATTACGAATACTTTTTATTGACAAATCGCATAAGGAAAATAATATCAGTTTTGAATTCAATATGCAGAATTTCAAGAGTTTTTATTTTCTCTATATTTACATATCGAACAAGTTCTTGAAATTTTGCACTCATCAAGTCTCCATGACAATTTTTCACAATACTAACAAGCACCTTTTAAAAATACAACATCAAAGAAGATTAGTTTATTATAATTACAAATTAAAGTTATANGTAGCCGCAATTGTTCATTTTTTCAGTTCCACCCTCGAAATTCGCTTTTGGCTAGTGTACATACTTCTTCTTTTTTGTTATTTATTAATGAGAATATTGCGCTCCTTTCGTGTTTTTGTTTGTTTTAAAAATTATTGCTGAATCTATACAGTCGTGTATTTTTGTCTATCACATGACATTCTACAAATAAGGTTTGTTTAGCATAGAAGAATATAAACATTGGATATTTTTACTTGAAGAACTCCGACATTGACTTCAATACTGAGCTTGTCCGACTAACTCAGCTACCGGAGAATGAGTGCGTTACTATTGTTATGCATTTTGCTTTTCTCATTACTTGTGAACAGTTTACCAGAGAAACACGGGCAACATCTTATTTTGTTCACTAAAGTGTGTTCTACAAAGTGTACTTTTCACTTTTCTTGTCTGAAATATTCTTTCACCTGCCTTACGGAAAATACAAACTTTACTTAATATGTTTAAACTACTTTTTTTTCTGTTGTACTTTTCGGAAGACAGGTGAAAGAACATTTTAGACAGCAAAAATGAACAGTATACTATGTAGAGCACATTTTAGCGAACAAAACCAGATGTCGCCCGTGTTTCTCTGGTAAACTGTTCAAAAGTAATGAGAAAAACAAAATGTATAAAAATAGTAACGCACTCATTCTCCGGTAGCTGAGTTAGCCGGACAAGTTCTAATACAAAAAAAATGATCCCTTAGTCATTTTGTAGCCTGAGTTGAGCTCAAAGCTCTAAATAGAACAAACATACTCAAGAATCTCCGAGGTTAAACTGACATCATAGATTTAAAGATAAATAGAATGGTTCTAAATTCTCCCCCAGATCTCTAACAACGTACATACTATGTATTGAAACAAAAGAAATTTTTTGATTGAATAAAAGAAAAAGAAAATACAACAGAGTTACATATTACAACTACATTCTTTCGGCTTCAAGATGAATAGAAACCTTGGAATATACAAGAAAGTAATGAAAAAGAAAAATTGAATTATTAAGCAGAATATACGTCATCACAAAAAAGAAAAGATTTTCAATACTACTCGAATTCATCTGTCGTACAAAATCTTTTTTTTTGCGTATTACAAATTATGTTACCAAATTCAAATAGTACTATGTCATACCATACTAATGTTCCAACACGTTTCACTAACGTTATTAGCTATGTCGATTTTGATCAAGTATGATGACTCAAGTTTAGGAAAAGAAATTCTAGGAGAAAATCAAATAAAGAAAACTTCAGGTAGAGCAATCGCAAAAATTAAAATTAAAATTAATATTTTCTATATTATTTCTTTTACATCGATATAGTTTTTTTTATACGCTTCTGTGAATATTTGAAAATTGCTTGTTCAAGTCGTTTCTAATTTTTCTTTTCCGGTTAGACTGCTAAAAATCAAGCAGCGGAAAAAAACACTAAAGAGTTAATGTAAATATATACACAGTACAAAAAAAAAGTAATTTGAACAATCCACATCGTTAGTTGACTTGGTTTCTAAGATACATAACAAGCACCGATGAAATTTATTTATGAAATCATTCTTATAGGATGGTGAAAACGAAGTTCACAATCACAACGCCAATGATTATCCTTCACCCAGTGCTGCTCGTGTTCCATCATTAAATCGGCAAGCAACAAATCTTGCATTTAGACGAACAAATACATCATTAGGTGTTAGTTCGTTTTCTCTATTAAAAGAATCCACAACACTATATGCCAGTGAAAGTATGTGGGGGAAAAAATCAAAACGAAAACAAGTTATATTCCCTTCATCATACTTTTCTAATTGAATTTTCTAGAAAAACAAACAAAAACCTTAACAGCTCCCACTGAAGAAGATTATAATGATGATGACGATGTAATACAATCTAGTACAGAATCAAGTCCACCAACAAATAAATTAAAATCAACCGTTACAAATCATAATACTCAACACACGAGCCCCAGAGAAATGTCGAATATTGACAATAATAATAATAATAATAATAATGATAAAACCAATAGTATTCTTAGTAGAAATGATAATTATCCAAACAATAAAAGTCATGATCATCAACAAAAGACGACATTTACACAAAAGCATCCATCAAATGGCACTGTAAAACGAACTAATTCAAATGACCTTTTCTCACCATTGAATCTCAATAATGAACAAGAAATAGAACAACAAGAGTCACAAAATGAAATAAGAAGTGTTATCCATACACACCTAAATCAATCAAAGCTAATACCGATATTAAAATATACAAATAAAATGTCATCATCAACATCATTGGTTACATCAAATGGAAAGTCGTCGTCGCTTAAATATAATTCATCATTAAATACACGTAAATATCAAAAATGAAGTTGTCTAGTTGAAAAAAACATAAAAGAATCAAAGTATAAATATAAAAGTTTTCACTCTACAGAATTAATTATAAAGTCTAATTCGATCTAATAAGTTCTTGCTGGTAAAAAGACTATTAACAAACCTCTTGAGTAACTCCTTTTAAATTTAATTTCTTATTGTATACTTTACGAAGGTCGAGAATATATTTAATCACAGGTCTTATGAATAATAATCAGTCTAACAAATAAAATGGAATCTATGAAATTTTTTTATTAAAAAAAATTTTACGAGCTATTTTATAACATCTGATTATATGCATATGAGGCAACAGCATCATTTTGTACATTGCCGTTGAAGTTAGATTAATTTATTCGATTTAATCTATTTTTAACGTTAGCTCGACTGTATGGTCCTATACCATCAATGAACCAATCAGTTCAAGGTGCTTTAGTTCGATTTTTTCGTAATGGCGATGAATATCATCATGGTGTTAAATTGGCTGTTAATGAATTCGAACTTAAATCTTGGGAGGCATTTCTTAATTATCTTGATCGTCAACCAAAACTACGTTTATCAACTGGTGGCATCAAACATATTTATACATTCACTGGTAAAGAAATTCGTTCAATTAATCAATTTTCAAATCGTCAATCCTATATTGTTGCATCCGGATTATTTATTCCCACACAATACCGCTATAGCAATAATTCATTTGCTGATGAATCCGATTTAAAGTTACATACAAATGATCAAAAAGAGGCAATGCCCTATTGGAATACGCGAGCACCTGTTCATGCACGTTGGCATTCGCCACCGTCTAGTAATGATCAGATTTTTGTGATACCCTACTCAAAATTAAATATGTATTCAAGTATGATTCTTAATCGAAATATAACACAAACATTTGAAGAATGGCTACAAGTACAAATAACAGATTTACTATCTCATTATACAAATTATGAAAATATAACACATTTATTTGGCGTCACACAAGATGCTTTTACTGATGTTTCAAGTTTTTCAAAATTATTCAATGCAGTAAAAAAGACTGATACATTTATTGCATGTACAGAAGACGAATATGTACATGCAAAACATTATTTAGGAAAAATGACACCTAGAGAATTATTTACGGAACGTCTACAACCACGGCGAGCAATAGTTAAAACATATCACAGACGACCTTCAAAAAGACGTATGTGGTTCGAAAGAAAAATGTTTTGTTTTTAAAACTTCAACGCGTTTTTGTTTTCGTTTATAGTGATTGAAAATGCAAAATTATCATTAACTTGGATGTAAGTATAAAATATTCAAGATTAGAAAAGTTGAACCCTATTTTGTTTCAATTTGAATTTAGTCATGGTTATAATGGTGACAATGATTTAACGAAAAAACTTTATACTCTTCCAGAAAATGAAATACTTTATGTTATTGGTTCAATATGTATTTTATATGAATCAAAATTAAAACAACAACGTTTCTATACCAAACATAATAATTCAATCACTAGGTAAGAATAATTTTCATAAAAACAAAATGGCTATTTCAATTTTTGATAAACTTCATTAGTGTTCATGTTCATCAATATCAATCGTTAGTTGCATCAAGTGAAATGCCTTCATCGAAATCTAATTCACGAGCTTTAATACATATTTGGGATCATGTAAAACTTCGAACAATAACTGAAATACGTAAAGAACAATTTGGTTCTTATATAACATTATTATCATTTGCACCGAAGACAAATGATAATTTAATTCTTATTATTTCACGTGATAGACCTAAAATTGTCTTATTTGTTGATTGGAAACGAAATGAATTAATCTATAGTATTACAGTGAGTGTCATTCAGCTTCAATCCATTATTTATTTTCTTAATATCAATTCATCTTGAGCAGTTCGAAACGTAATAAATAGTGTCGTCTTCATTTCTTCAACGTTGTAAGATGTTTAAAACGATCATAGAAAAATTTACGTGAAGTAAAAAATAGATGAATGATTTAACCTTTTTAATTTCGAATTTATTCCTCCATACCGGAATTATCTTCTTTATTTAGAGAATAAAAACCATCATAAAAATTCTATATAACCATAAAAGACATCGTTGTAGCTGTAGGATCGGAATTATTTCACCGATGAAGTCTATCATACCGCTTTTCGTGGGACACATTTAACCAGTTAGTTTATCTATTATTATTTTTATTTATTGAGTTAAATAGAAAATTCTTGAATCTTTTGTGTAGTCAAAAAGTGAGTACACTCTAGGCTCGATCAGTGTGTCCGTCCGTTAACACGATAACTTTTGAAAGCCTCATCCAGTTGTCATGAAATTTTGTACACAGAATGATCTCATAAATATCTCAGTTGAATTCGAAGATCAGAGGGATCCGTCAAGAAATAGCTCAGTTATCGAAAGAGATTGTCATTGTTGACCAGACGATCCCTGAGGGCGGGGGAGGGGGGGGGGCGGTACAGGGATTTTTTCAAAAACAAACTTTTTTTCTCAGAATTATTTACAACATATATAAATCGACTCAGTTTCTGAAGTACACATAACGATCGGATGCAAATCCGATGTTTCCGCATTTATTGTATTATCGAAATGAAAATATTATTGTTTATTTTCTAGTGTAAAACTGATAACATTCTATCAGTACTATTTGTATTCAATACAACTGAATGGATAGCATGTATCAGCCAACGAAATTTACTTTTCTATCATGTAGATTGGAGTTTACGGCCATTACATATGATAGAACGACGAGAATCAGAAGTTCAAGTAAGAAATATTTTACTTGAGTTTGACTAGAGAAATAATTTATTGGAAATTTTAGAATATTTATACTGGAGCAGCAGCCTGTGATATGCTTGGTGAACGATTACTAGTTGGTGATAACGTTGGTAGCATTCATGTATGGCATTTAGTTGATAATGAACCAAAATTACTTGTCGTTCAAGAATGTATTTTAGAAGTAATGAGAAGATTTTTATTTTATGCAATTAGACCCTTCTAATTTTTTAATATTAGAACGATGTTGAAACCATTGTACCAATAAATTCAGACGAATTTCTTCTTGCCAATGGACAAAATCAAATAAAAATTTGGAATTTACATTCAAATACAATTGAACACATACGAGTAGGAGAAGCTATTAATTTTTAAAAATCATAATTCAATTTTATTTTGTCTAATTTTCAATAGTTGAGTGAAACAGTTGGTTCCATTCAATCGATCTGTTGTATTCGACAAGGTTCAGTTTCTGTTGCTTTAGCGATCGGAACAAAAGCAAATTACATAATATCCAAAGAAGTTGGCAAAGAACAGTTTGATATCATTATGCGAGTATGTTTTTAAGATTAATTTAATTTAGAAAAGAAATAATAATGGTTCCATTTAGGGACATACAAGTTCATTGATTCGTGTATGTTGTCATAGAAATAGTCATCATTTTTTTTCTATGAGTTCTGATCGACATTTATTTAAATGGAATAATAGCACAAAAATTGTCGAATGGGGAACGAAAACAACGGTAAATAATAATTATCTATCCTAAGTATGAATGTACAATTATTTTGTTTTTTTAGCAACCTATATCATGTGCTGATTTACATCCTGAACGAAACATAATTGTTCTTGGAACTGAAACAAGTAAATTACTGATCTATGATACTTTATCATCATATTATATAACAACAATAACATTAAAAATTAATACAAGCGTTAAATCAGTTCGATTTTCGCCTGGTTTGTTATTATTTTTAAATTATTTAAAAATACAAAATTTGTTTCTTATTCTAAATAATAGACGGCTCAGAATTATCTGTTGGATTACACAATGGGCAAGTGTATATATTTGAAGTTATAGGTAATGGAGATTTTTATCTTCGCACCGATGGAATACTTCATGTAATATATTGAAAAGAAAACATATTTATTCTTTGTAAAAAAGCAAAAAAATAATTTTTGTTCAGAATAATAATCCACCTGTAAGTGATGTTATGTGGTCAATAGATTCAAAGTATCTTCTTGTTGTCTATATCGATAATGATTATAGTATTTGTAAGTAATGATTAGTTATTTAATAAAATCAAATTTCAAAAGAATATTTTTAGGGTCAATACCATCTTTTGAACTTATGATAGGAATAAATATGAACAGCATTAAATGGTATCATGTTTCACATCCAATTATGTGTAACTTAATAGGTATGTTTGATAGAAACATTGAGTTCTGTTAAATCTTTATTCATAAGACAACAGATTAACTTCATAATTGAAGATTTTTCTAGAAAGAATTCTACCATTAAGTTTCTATTACGAAAATATTAGCCTAAGTTAGTTGCGTAAAATTTCTGTAACTATGAAACAGTGCGTGACACATGAAAACATACACGCTTCTATGAATATTTTAAATACGGATATTAAAATTAGTAAATTTTCTCATTATTTATGCGTTCGACGTTAGTTTATTAAAGAAATGTTTTCTAATTTATGAATCATGTCAGTTATCTAGAAAACCGAAATCCTATTGGACAAATTTCTAATTTTATTTTCGATCACTAATTTGCATTTTATAGAAAAATCTAATGTTGATATACATACATCCGTAATTACTCTTACTCCAAATTTGGTTCTATCCTGTGGTAAAGATGGGCAACTTCGTTTATTTCGAAATCGTTCGGACGTAAGCTGAACAAAAGATCATTTTAATCATTAATAGTTTTCCACTAAATTATTTATATTAACTTTTAGCAGAGTTTTCAAGAATTTCAATTTGGTCTTGGTTTCATTCAAGGTATCAGCCCATCAACAACAACTGATGGATTTCTTTTATCAATGCGTGATTATCCAGTTATTGTGGAAATTCAAATCGACATAGATTCTCGTTTGTCATAGTCAATTTTGTTGTTTTTCTTTTTTTTTCTTCTTTGGCGTGAATGTCGATTGTTGTGAAAATAATTCCATATTTCTTATTGTTGACTGACAGTAACATAAATAATGCATATTTTTCTATTTGCTTTTGAATATAGAAAAAGAGAACGTGAGAAGAAGAAAAAGGAGGAAAGAGTCATGACAACTCGAAGAGAGACGCTGTTTATGAGTTTACGAAGTCTAATAGAATTTTTTTCTTCGATTGTTTTTTTTTACAGATGAACAAACGCTCTCTAAACGATACTGTATTTGGTATTCAGGGCGTTAATCCGGGTTTGACGGCTCGAGAAGATGCTAATGCTATACAAGCTCAGCAATCAACAGGCAAAGTTGTATTAAAACGGTTTGTTTATTATTTTATTATTTACTAAAATAGAAGAAGACAACAAACAGTAATTCTACAATTTATCTTTTTTTTTTTACTTTTTGATAGGCAACAACTTTTAGCGTGTCCTTATTTACAAGTTGATGAACAAATAAAATTGCTTAATTTACAAAAAAATTGTATTGTTAAAATAGCTAATCTTGATCATTTAACGAGTCTTGTTGTACTTGATTTATGTGAAAATGAAATCGATTGTATTCAAGGTCTGGATAATTTATCTTCATTGAGAATTCTTCGACTAGCAAATAATAAGTAAGATTCTTAAAAACGAAACAAAAAAAAAAGGAAGAAATATCAACTATTTACATTTCATCATTCATGAAGAATAAAGCAAATAAAGAACCTCGACGCACTTGAACAACTTGATGTACTTGATTTAAATGGAAATCAAGCAAGTTTCTGTTGAAACAGTACTTCGTTTGATAATGTTTTTCTTTATATGAACATAGATTTCTCGCATTGAAAATTTTAAAAATCTAACACGTTTACGTGTCCTCAATTTATCACACAATCGAATAGAAAAATGTGAAAATTTAAAAAGCTTAAAAAATCTTGTCGAACTTAACCTACAAGGAAATCTGATTACGACTGTGGTAATGATTTTCGTTTTACTTCAAAATCAATTTATTCTTTTTCTTTTTTTAAATTAGTGCGATTTGGAGAATTTACCTATTCAGAGATTATTTTTAAGTTTTAATAAAATTCGTAGATTTGATGATATTCGTTGCATATCAAAACTTACTACACTTGAATGTTTATCTCTTGAGGGTAAAGACAAAAAAACTCTAATGATCTTCATTTATTCAGCTATTTATCAGTATATTTATTTTTATAGGTAATCCATTAGCATTTACAGCAGCATATGAACAGATTATT
Source organism: Rotaria magnacalcarata (assembly GCA_900239745.1). Lineage (NCBI taxonomy): Eukaryota > Metazoa > Rotifera > Eurotatoria > Philodinida > Philodinidae > Rotaria > Rotaria magnacalcarata. The sequence continues at coordinate 72,634 of OENM01000017.1, forward strand.
TTATCTCAATCATTATCCGCTACTAATAAACAAGATGTTCGTCAACCGATGAATATAGTAAAAGAATTTGATTTCGACGATGAAAGCAAAACAAGAATATTTTCTTCATAGGATCAACGGATTCACCGAGTAATACGAATGCAACATAATACTAACAACAGTAATACCAATAATTACAGTAATAACAATATGAATGGCGCTACTAATTCTACTGAATCAATAAATATAAATCGAGAACGACGTCTTCTTGACACCATTGCGAATCAACAAGATTCTATGAGTGAACGTAGTGATACAGATGGTGATTCTGTCAAGTAATATTATATTTAAGAAAATTTTTGTTGAGCAAAATCTTTTTTTCTTTAGAACAAATCCGCCACCTATATTTAATCGAACAACATCAATAGCACAACAAAAACCTGTAATCAAACCAATACAAGACACAATAAATCCATTACTTATTGAAACAAAAATAAACCCCGTAAGTTGAAAAACAAAAGACTTTCAAATGCAAATATATATATATATATATGTATACTATCAATATTAAATTAAACAGCTCATTGCTGAACGATCAGCGTTGGCGAAATCGTTGGTACAATCAGCAATCGAAGATGCTTTTCGAAAAGAATCAGTGACTATTCAAATAGCACGCTCCTGGCCTTTATTATTTACTCAATTAATAAACGAATCAAACTAATTGAAAATAAAGATGAAAAACAGTCTTTTTATTCGTTAATGAGATTTTGGTCAGATGATGTGTTTTCTTTAATTTTAAATAATAATTAGTTTATATAATAAAATCAAATGTGAGCTGCACAGAAACGAAAAGAAAAATGATTAACTTCGATTAATATTGACTAATGATCGGAAATGTGTTCTTTTATGGGTTATATGAATAGAAAAATATTTCTTTTTGTGAAAGACAATACAGGTCAATGAATTATAAAGAAATATCACCGAAGAATAATTATACTGTTTGTTAAACCTCGTTGTTAGCATGCAAATCTACTGAAGATTTCGATCGTACATAATCTCCGTAGTTACTAAATGAATGAGCACAAACAGCTAATTCTCGGCTTGTGTCACCATAAGTTTTTCCAATATGATATTTGTTTTCTAGAAAAAGAAAAAAAAATAACAGAGAAAAACATGATAATGGATTGATTAAAAAATCAAGTTATCATACGAGGAAGATATCCAGTATATTTTGGAACCATTCCTGAGTTTCCATACAATCGATGACTTGAAAAACTTGTGAATGAACGTTGTTTTGGTACACTCGATGGTAAACTTTGAAGAAACAAAACGAATTATTATAAAAATGTTTCTAATAGTCGTGTTTTCGAAAAACTATAGACAACATAGAATAAATAGCGAATATTTAATTAGAAGTATCTTTACAATGAACAAACTACTGAGCATAAACAACCTGTTAAAACTGAAATGAATACGTTGTTAGACTGAAAAAGATTAAGTTTTTTTTTTGTTTTTTAGTATCGATTCATATTTCTCAAGTAATATTTACTTTGATTCCGAAGGTAAATCGATTGATGTTGGATAATTAGTTGTTAAACTTGTTGATTCTACAGCGAAACGATTTAAACCTTTTTTTGTTGCTTCATGATATCGTAAGCCAAGTCCAATATCTGTTGGACGAATACGAGGAATATATCCTCTATAACCAGGAATCGGTGGTTCAGTAAATTGACGACGATCAGCTATATAATTATAATACAATTAGTTTTCTTTTCTTTTCCTTTTTGTTTTACTTCTTTGTGAATTCTCGTTTGGATTGTAAGCTCGATGAAAATCAAGAAAATGTTTTATTACTGTGCCACTATTTAAGCTCTTTGTTTTTGGATAAGCAGCAATTGTATTTCGCAGTAGTTTAGATTTATTTTTAGCATCGTCATAAACAGCTTTTGTTCCTGTTAAACATGCATCTGATTCGATACGGTATCGATTGCCAAGTTGATATTTTCTTTGAGGTATGTAACCTTAGATAAAATAAACCGTAAAAATGAGATCGAAAAACAAAACAATAAAACCTTCTATGAAATGTTATTCACCTGTATAGCCTGGAAGCATTCCATCGGGAAATTCATGCGTCTCATATGGATCCGATTGATCGAATTTTGCAATCGGTCCTTCAGATTTCGCATGTACTGTGTCAGGATACTCTTGACCTAAACGATGTGTCTCTTCACCATACGTATACCCATGACGATAGCGCAATTGATGGATATGTCCCGTGTATCTGATTAAATTAAAAAAATACTAAATCTATCGTGAGCATACTGCATAGACTAGTCATTAAATCAAATCATTCATGTTTTTCAGTCTTCTAACAACAGACTAGCAATATGAGAACTTGATAGCAAGTGAAAAAAAAACACAACGGCTAGCAGAGAATCATTAGAAGTTTTAAAAAGTAACTACTTCTATGGTTTCATAGTATCACTGTCAATAATAAAAACTCTTCAAAAAACAAATCAATTATCAAATCTCACACACCGTACAATTGCAATTGTTATGTACACGGTTTAAACAACGCGCGCCACTCTGTTGATTTTTTATTTGTTTTTCGTTTAAAAACAAAATCCCTGTTATATTTCTTCAAGGTATTTCGATAATATTAACGAATTCTTATTTTATTAAGAAAATGTCAAAGGCTCAGAATAAATTTGTTCTTGAACAAAAAACTTCATATGCTTGACAGAATATATATATATGCATATACATATATATATATATATGTTTCTCAAGTGTTTATGCAAATTTCATACATTCTCGTTACCTTCTCAACATTGACTTAACAACGCACTGTTTATCTCACAAAACATATACACTTACATTTTCTAGTATCTCAATACGTTCTACTTGTATTCATTCTAAGTGTATATTCATGAAAATTATTACTTTGGTACTTGTGAACCATCCTTCAGATTACTAAATTGCCGGCGAGCTTCGATAGACGGTCCGCCACCAAATTCAATAGTTGTCATTTCTCTTGTTTGAGGGGAGAAAAGAAAAAATAATATTTATAAAAGCATAGAAACTTCACAAGTATGTCTCGTCTCGCATTTGCACTCATAACCATCAAAAGTATCTTAGCAACGACCTCTATAGTGATCCTATCGATTCAACGAATTTATATGCTCGACATTATGTTTCAAATAAATAAAATAAATCGTTCATTAACATTGAATTGATCGGATAGTTTGTTTTTTTCAATCTTTTGATTCTGTGAAATTGATGCGAAATTCTAATTGGTTCAATTAAATTGATTCTTTGTTTATTAGATTCATTTATTACTTATTCACTTTGTCTTCAAAACTTGTTATTATCATTCCAGCAAATTGAAGGAACGTTAAATCATCCGATGACTACATCAACACAACAGTCAGTAGCTGCTGCGAATACATCAGTAGTGGAAGCACCGAATGATGTTGAAATGGCTGATTCAGAAGAAAAACCAATCAATGGAAATGAAGAAGAATCAACATCTAGTGACAATAAAGCCGGTAAACGAAAACGATCAACGACAAAAGCATCTGAAGCAACAAAAACTATACCAAATGGACGACCAAAACGTAGTTTACAAAAACGTGAGAAAACTGAAATCTGTAATTTTTTATGAATAACAAAATCTCATTGTAGGTGATGAAGTACCAACAAGTATGGCTAATGGTACTCCAAAAGCTAGTAAAGCTAAAGTTGAACAAGCATCTGCTGAAATTGATGATGATCAAGAACAAGACAAAAATATTCCTGTAGTTAATGATGTGGCTGATGTTGTTTGGGTTAAAATGGGTGGTCATCCATGGTAAGATAATCATTTACAGGAATATCATTTCTAGATATTTATTTTTATTTATTTAGGTGGCCGAGTCTTATTGTTCGAGATCCGAACGATGCTAGCAACTCGTTTACAAAAATTACCGGTATATAGATTATTGTCGGAAAACAAAATATTCGATGTATTAATATCTTCTTTTGTAGGTAATGCACGTGCAAAACGCATGTATTTTGTTGTCTTCTATGGTTCAACTGCTGATTTTGCTTGGGTATCCGATGCAGCTATAATACCTTATCAAGGTGTTGAAGCATTTACTAAGTATGCTCAAGAAATGGTTGATAAGGTATGTCATTCAATTTAGTTAAGAAAATTCCACTAATCATAATTCTCAATTTTATTATTTAGGCACAAATGAAATCTCAAAAAGAACAATTAACTGAACGATTTCAATTAAAGGTTACTATCGGACGACGTGAAGATTGGGAAACAGCCGTCCGTGAAGCTGATGACGCCATTAAACAAACAAGTGAAAAACGTCTTCAAAACATTGAATCTAAAGTTCAATTTTATTCAAAAAAACATAGTAAATTAATCGTTTGTTTTTCTTTTACTTCTGACTGATTATCTCGTTCTACTTGTTTATTTCAGCTACTCCAAAAGGTCAACCCGGTCGACGACCAAAAATACCTGTAACCAAACCCGAAGAATCAACAGTCGATCCAGCTAATCGTTCATTGCTTGCCGAAAAAACATTCGAATTTAAATCTGACGATGAAGATTCATCAACTGAATCACCTATGCGTAAACCTTCATTAGTTAAGATTAAACTTAGTAAAAAAATATCAAACGATTCCGATTCAAGTCCATCACCACCAAGAAAATCAACTAGTCAACCGAAAACAGTCTCATCTGAAGAAAAACCAAAATCTACTCCGATAAAAACTGTTTTTGGGCAAACAGCAAATGGTTCGTCAGTTTCATATGAACAACGAGCACCAACAGTCAATCCAAATGAGACAACACCCGTTAAATCAAGTGCAACTAACCTTGCTAATGGTACGAGTAGTGGACGAAAACGTGGACGACCACGTCTCAAACAACCATCAGGATCATCAAGTAATGACGATAGTCCAGCGCCAGAATTTAATTCTGCTAGTCCATCAGTGACGACTAAATTTACAACACAACGTAAACCAATTGTAAAACCACAAGCTTTTATGAGTTCATCAACAAATAACAGTCTTAGTGGACAACATGATATACGGACTGGATTTTTATCACCATTTGAAGAACAAGAAGTACTCGACGCACTTGAACAACTAGGCTCAAAAACATTTGAAGAAGCTGAACAAAAAGCTAAACGTCGCTTCGAACATATACTTTGTTTAAATCTCAATCGAACACATGTCGATATACCGCAAGAATGTAAGCGACTGTTTTTCGGAGCGATCGTTTTTTTTTCTCATTTTAAAACTTGCATCTTTCAGGGTTTTATACATTTCTTTTTACTCATCCATCATTAATCATCAAGAATTCTCAATGGTTTAGCGAGAAAAACAATTGCGATACATTAAATGAAAATGATCTACTTAACGATGTTCAATCATCGAGCAGTTTAGCTGTTCTTAAACATCAATTAGTTGTTTTGTCAAGATTATATCGTAACGAATTGCAAGCTCGTGCATCAGCAGCAGTTAAAAAACGACGATCAACAGCTGGTAGTGTTGGGAAACGAAAATCAGTTGAAAAAAAGCATTTAGATGAAAAAATTGATGATGCTGAAGGTAAACAACAAGAAGAAGAAGAAGAAGAACTTATTGATTAAGATAAATGGATAGAACAATATTTTTTGCTTTTCTTATCCAAATGTACATTGCGTTTTTTTTTTCTATACATTTGTCTACTCGTATAAAAAAAGGAATAAATTCACTTTATGTATGTGGTGAGTGCAACTCATTCACAATAATTGATAGAAGGAAAAGAAGATTTATATGTGTATCCTGCGTGTCTTAATGTGATTATTTTCTTCTTGTACTTGTTCCTTTTGTTGTTGTGTTGTTATTATTGTTGATACTGCTTTGGTTTCATTGAAAGTAAACAATAAATATTTCCCTCTTTTTTCGTAGATTAAAAAAAAACTCACTTTTACCTATTGTGATGCTATCAGTAAAGATGAAACTCTAATGAATAATATAGCCAGAAATTGTCAACTAGAGGAGATGTCATGATGAAATGAAAAGCAATTTCATGGTAGACGTTGTTCTGAAATTTTTCAGAGATCATTCTTTGCATTGTTGATTGTCCTTCATTTGGAAGGTCGTCATGTCTCAAAGAATGTCTACTGTGACAAGTACTGTATTTGATCAGTTATCAAATGACTTTGTATCAAAAGTCAACTCGTCTGTCAGCGTAATGGTTTCCCAATTCATATACTGTCAGATAGTATTGAGCTACAGTTGATAATAATTATAGGAAATCTTTACAGCTCATGAGTCTACTACTAATGAAAATGCAAGTTTTTATTTAGTTTAACAGAGCATTATGCTGTTGTTTTACTGTCAATTCACGTGAATTCGAGGAACACTACTCAGCATTGAATTTTCCTTTTCTAATCATTCAAATATTATAACTTTTAATAAACCTTGGTCAATATTATTATTTTTTTCAATTAATTTAAGCTGATGTTTTTAACTGCATTCCTTTTAATAAGAGTGTTTCAAGGCGTCAGCCTATAATGATGAGGAAGAGAAAGACAAGAAACAAAAACTATGAAATTGTATTTGTTAAGTAAAATAAAAAAATGGAATGTTCATACTATTGAATTACGCGAAGAACTCAAATGTCCTAGAAAACAATTCTTGTTTATCATTATTCAATTATGTTGATGTCTTTCCATCAACATCAAAACTTGTCTGTTGAAGTTATGAGTGATGTGTTTACTTTCTTCCAGTTCTTTGAGTTTAATCCCATTTGGTGATTCATTTTTTGACATGACCAAAACTTTGTTTGTGGCTTAGGACAAATGTACGAATTGAATTTTTGAAAGTTTATTCCCTATCGAAAACGAAGTACAACAAAATTAATTTTTGAAGGATCGATTCGTTCAATTCTTTTTTGTTTATATCATTTCAAATATTTTTCGGTAACTTTCACCTGTCACGCTACTAAAGACACACAATTTAATAATAAGATAGAATTAAGATGAAAATTAATGAGAAACAAAATATAGAAACTTGTCTAAACAACACACAAAGCATTGAAACAAAAGAAAAAAACGAGCCCAACTATAGTCAAGATATCATGATGTATCTCTATCTGACATCCGATGGATGATAAGTCTTCATTTCGTTGATTATTCTAATTTTGCATTCGACGAGTAGTTTGCTCTTGTTGCTTTAATTTTTTCAACGCTTGAACAATCGATACGGTTACATTCATTTGTCCAACGATTTCTGCAGGATCCTCCATATCATGTACTTGAAATACAAAATAGATAAAAAATAAAAAAAAACAATAATAAAGTCACTCTACCATCAATTTCTTTTTCAATAAGATCCCTTTCATTTTGTAAAAGTTGTTTAGCATTAACGGTCGCGTAACCAATATCAACACAATCAAGTGTGGGTTGATCGTCAGGTGGTTCAGCTACGACAACAAATTTAATTCTAAATAAAATTAATACTTTCTTATTATCACTCGATTATTGTTAATTAGTTTTCAGAGGCTTACTCTCCATTCGATTGCGGTCCAATAAAATCAGTAAGTAATTTTTTCTTTGCTTGATCACGTACCGAAAAATCTTTGAAACAAACAAGCAAAGAGAATTTTAGACAAAACCCACAAACGAATCATATTTATCATACCAGTTTGAAAATTAAAGCTATGTCTTTGCTTTGGTTCTCCTTTTGGTAATGCGTATGGTGTTTCAAGATCGTCTCCTGGATAATTTAGAAATTCTACACTAACAAATACTTTTTCACAGTTTTCATCGGCAAATACAGAACATTTGTCATTGAGTACAAGCTCATGTACGCCAATTGTTATAGTATCATCTAGTTTTTTAGAGTTAGTTGTCGTTGAACCATGGTAAACAATATCGGGATCAGATTCATCTACATAGCGTGTTGTTGAAATTGGTGGATTGTCGACATCATCATATGAATCTTAATATATAATAAATATTGATACTATTTTCGCGAAAAAAGAAATCAATCGTATCATAGATAGAATAATGAGGACAATCTCTGATGTAACGTTTGAGACATAAACATGTCGCATAACGTTGAAAGTTTACTAAAAATTTAATGATTCTACAATGGTTTTAGGTATTTAGTTGTTAAAATGATGTCGAGTTTCAACTAAAGCGAACAAGTTATTTTGTCGTGTCGTTGAATTTACTGCGTCTTCTTGATTGCGGACGTTTTTTCTTAATTGTAGGAAAAAAATGTCCGCAAAGTAGAAACAGGGGAAGAGAAACAACAATAGTTGCAGAGTGAAAAATGTCCACAAAGCAGAATTGGGGGTAGTGTACTGCAGCTGGGTCGGGTAACCGGCACCCGACCCGACCCGGTGCCTGGGTCCGGGTGAAAAGCTCCGGGTCGGGCCGGGTGGCGGGTCTGAAAAAAAAGTCGGGTCGGGCTGAGAAATTTTCAAAAAACCGACACCCGACCGGTCAACTAGTGACATCAAGAAGAAACATGAAATTTTCAGATATCATTGTCGATTTCAATCACAGGGATGTGAATCTAATTGGGTTATTATTCACTAATATATTCAACAGTTACGACGAGTCACCTAATCTAACCCACAAACATCATGGCTCTACTTATATGTTAAAGAAACTTCGCTGAGTGTGCTATATAGCTGCTTTATATAACTGATCTATTACCGCCTCACATTTACATGAAGCATCGTAAGTATCCATTCTCACATACTTCTACGTGCTCATTAATTCTTACTTTTTGTCCTAGCTCAGCTCTTCATCATCTTTTCTACCACAAAAATGTATTTTTTAATGTTATCTATTATTGATTGTAAGTATTAATTTCTCTATAATTTCTCATTTAAATTCACTTCTATTTTNCCCAATTCTACTCTGCAACTATTTTTGTCTCTCTCCCCCGGTTTCTACTTTGCGAATGTTTTTCCTTAGTTGGAGGGAAAAAATGTCCGCAATCAAGCTGTAGTCGAATTTACAAGTAGATTGACATTTTCAAAATATTATCAACACTACTATACCTGCTAATCAGTTCTATTTCATAAAGAAATTTCATTATTTTATGTGGTAGAAAATAGTGAAAAATGAGCTATGCATATCAAGTTTTTCAAGCCTGATTAATACTTGTTCGTAAACACAAGTGGTGACTATTAGTCCTTGGGTATTCTTCTTATTTGTTCCCACAATTTAGTTATGTTTAATGAGATTTTCGTTATTATCTCAAAAGTTCATCTCTTCGATCGAAAAGTAAGAAATCAATTGAAAACAATTATGTACGAATTGTTGTTATTTACCAGGTGATACTGTACGACTTGTTTCACTTGGTGTAAGATGATCCTAAAATTTAGGAAAAAATGATAAAAACTTTTGAAGAATAATTTAATTATAAATCAACAAACCTCAGTTTGAGGACGTGGTTGTGCTCTATCAATGCGATTATCAAAGCTAACTGAAAGTTTTTAACAGAAAAAACAAATAGTTTAAGCGGTATTAATTCAATTTTAATTACCTTGTTTACTGTGTGAACTTGCATTTGATGATGTTCGTTGACGTCCATTGCGTGGCTGCTCTGCAAAAGTAGGTGATCGTGAACCTGAACTATTCCTTGGCACATCTACAATGACGATATAAATGAAAACCGAGAATGAACAATTTAATTACCTGGTTTTGTTCTTGGTTCACCGCCGGGTCCGAGTACATCTCGTGATTTTAATTTTATATTCATTTCTTTTTGTTTTTCAGCAAGAGTCTTATGGCCCGATATACTTTCATCAGGTAGTAATGCTAATGGTTCGCGTGGTACTGATGATCCACTCTTTAAGCGTTGAGCTGGTGTACGAGTTGCTGATGATGGTGGCGTATATGAATATGTCCATTTCAATGTAACATCCATAGTACCATTATTTTCACCACGATCATTATGCATTTCAAAAGTACCTCGAATTTGATTGTCATGCGAAAGTGGTAGTAATGGAATGTCAGCACGTGCAACATAACGATCATCTTTTTGATCACGATCATCAAAAACAAATATTGTTAATTGTGCTTGTTTAAGATATCGATCCAGATCAGCATCCATCGGAACAGGGTATTGTGCACGATCATCTATATTAGGATTATTCGATGACGGAATTGTTATTGTATCATGATCAGCAAAGTCATAAAATTTATATATACAATAAAGATCAGGTTGATGATCTAAAAGTAGACCAAAAAGAAAAAGAAATTGCCAGGCCATTCCGTTAAATTTTGTTTTCTTTTACCTGGTGAAGATGCTTTTACATTTGAACAACTAAGAATAGCTATAGTTAATTCATTCATATTTGGATCCATTTCACGTTGTTGATCAATATCATCTGCTGTTTTCGTTGCTTGGCGACTTGTTGTAACAAGATAACCTTGTGCTTTCATTTTTTCTTTCAATAAACGGAATGCTTGTTCCATAGGTACACGCAATCGAACCCAATATTCAACAACGCCAAATGTACCAATATCAATAGTATCTTGATGAGATGCTATCAGTTTAGCTGTACCATGTAATCGACCTTGATTACCTAAAACAAAACGAAAAAGAATACAAACTCGAAATAAATTCCTTTTTATGATTTACCTTCGATAAGCTGTTTTAAACTAAGTTTACATCTAGCAATCGTTTGAAATGATTGTCCGACTGTTTGATGCAGTTCAATAACAGTATATTCTTTTTGTAGATAATACAGAAGAAAATCATCGACATTCACGATATATTGCGCTGTAAAATTATATTCTGGTGTTCGACCTTTTACAATCGGAGTCATTTGTAATTCATGTTCAAAGAATTCCAATGAACAGAATGTTGATGGGTCAGTGTTTTTGCCGAAATATTCAAGTGCACGTTCATTAAATGAAGCACGACTTATATGAACTTCAATCAAGTTTTGACCACGTTCAAGTTCAATAGCATCTTCAATTAAATCATTAGTGAGATTACCGTCAACAGCTGGTTGTTCTTGAACACGATATTGACGAGTACCATAAGCAACGTCTTTCAAGGCTCTAGTGAACAAAGAAGAAGATATTGCAATATTTTCCCTTCGGATTGTGTTTTCTATGAAATACAAAAAGTATACTTTTCAAGTTTTTGAATGCGTTCAGCACGAATATCAAGTAATTGACCACTTTCAAGTATGCGTGATTGAAATTCTGATTGATTTTCATCCAATTTTCTTTGAACACAATCGACCTATAGAAGAATGTAAATGGAATTTTAATCAATGAAAGAACTATTTTTATTTTCGCACTTCAAGTTTATAATCTCGATTAATTTTGTATTGCATAAATAATAAGTTTCGAGTTTTTTCTAATTCATTGGCTGTTTCAGCTAATTGACTTTCTAATTCAAGCAATCGTCGATTTAAATCTTAAGAAGAAAATAAAATAATCTCGTCTTCTTTTCCCTAGTGTCTAGATTAATTTACTTTGTCCCTTTTCGTCATCAACTTTTTGTAGAAAGTCAAAATTAGGTTCTTGTCGTTGTTTACGCTGCCGTAATATAATAAGTGCTTCTTCAATTTCTTTCATATTTATATCGCTTTCCTAATTAAATACAATTTGATCTTATGTATGAAAACACATTCAAATAACAAACCCGTTCAAAAAACTTCATTTTTTCTGCTAAATCATCATATTTTTCTTTCATTTCTAAATATTTCAAATGCATAGCACGATGTTCGTCATCGGTTTTCTTATTCGAATCTTAAAATAGAAGAAAAACGAATATTTTTTTGAAATTTATTTTCAAGATAAGTTCCTACCTTTTTCTAACGTTAATCGATCAAGTAAAGTGCCTCTTTCACCTAAATCTGCTCTCATAGCTGCTTCCAGTTGAGCTATTTGTAATTTTAATGCTCGTTCTTTTTCTCGAAATTCTCTATCACGATCACCACTAAATGCTGAACTAACTAATTTTGCATTTGCTTCTTTTAGTAGTTCGCATTCACGTCGGAAATCTTCTATTTGTGCTTGAAGCTAGAAAAAAAAATTAATTTATCAAAACATATAATCATACAATTCGAAAGACAAGAGTTATCATCGATTGTTTTTAATATTTCATCAATGTTATTGAAAAAGAAATCTCATTATATGGTTTGATACCGGATAAAATTCTCTTTCGGTGAATAGAAACAAATATTTGTTCAACAAAATCAGATTGCATTACTCGGCACCCTTAAGTAACAATTTGCTGTTTAGTATTCTAGAGATCTTTAGAAAAAGGATCTATCGTGTAATAACGGCATAGGATGCTTTGCTTTGATCGGATCTCTAGTAGGCGCACGAATGATGAAATAAAGTCTCGATATGTGATACGTTAGGACATACTTCTGTCGGTAACATGGACGTGTATAAATAATTATTCATGGGAACTCGCAGTTATTACCCTCTAACCCCAGAAACAATCGAACATAGTTGCGCAAGACGTCCGGTCAGTAATCATTTTTAGAGAGAATCTAGTCATCTTCTGAAAATTTCTCTAAATCCTGTTTAAAGGAACGTTAAGCTCAGATTTAGTTGTATTACTAAAAGGATGATGGAAACAATTGATGAAATATCGAAAAAAATTGATTTCAACTATGCATTTTTTCAATAATATTACTTCATAGACAACTGAATTTGAACGTGAGCCATTTCTTAATTCAGTACGTAATTGTACTGTTCGTTGTTGCTCATCTTTTATTTGCCTATCAAGTCGATCGATTTCTTTTAGTAATTCTGCATTTGTGACTTGAAGAGAGCGATTTTGCTGTACACAGAAAAGAACAAAATTTAGAAAATGACTTCATTGATATTCTTGAAGATTTAACAAACCGATTCAAAATTTGTAGATTGAGTTTGCAAACGTCTTAATTCATCAGATTTATCACGCAAGTCTCGTTGTAAACGTATCATATCAATATTTTCTTGTAAATTAGTACGTGAATCACCGCCTGTTGCCTGAGATCGTAAACGTAATAGATTTTGTTCGTGTTCACCGTCGCGCTGTTGCAGTTGTTGACGAAGACTTTCCATCTGTTGTTCATATGTACTTAATTGTTGATGAGCTCTTTGAAGTGACTCCTCTCTGAAAAAAACATCGATCATCTCTTTTTATTTTGTTAAAAGAAATTCAAAAACAAAATTTACAATTGTTTATTTGCCACTCGAGCATCTTCTAATAGGCCAGTATTAGGTCTTGGAGTCGTTCCAGTATTTCTAAAATATAACTATGTATATTTAGAAATAGTTTTCAACTTCACTTGGGATACTAGCAGTCGAATACGACCAATAAAAATGCGCGAAATGAATGGTTTGGTTAGTAGATTATGAATATATTTCTGCACATGATAAACTTGGCATATGAGTACTGATAAGTTCACAACTAATCTATTATGCTTAATACAATATATTATTCTCGTTCATATCTCGAAACGTTTGCATAAAGTCAAATAGGCTTTTTTGTATAAAAAGTAACATGACAGTGATTGATTTATTTATTCAATAAATATTGTCTCATTTATTTCTCAAATTTTTAAAGAGTTTTAGTAAACTATGAAATCCAACTTTCAAAATTTGTGATCTAACCGCAAGGTGAAAAGTATGATCATAGACATTGCCTTCGCAGAGATTAAGACTAAACGAGATATGCAGATAGAAAATTGTGTATCAATCATTTTCCTAACCGTAGAACTAGTTTTGTTTCAAAAATTTAATACTAAAGTCTAGTTTAAGTCGATGATGAAATGATGCAAAAAAGAACGATTAAATAGAAGACAGAGTACGTGATATTCGCCTAGACATCGTCTTGAGTTCATAGTTCACGAAATATAAGAATAGTACTACTACTACTGCACGATTTCATAAAATAATCAAAAATGAAATACTTCAAATCATACACTCAACAAATAAACGAATTTTAGATACTATCATAAAATATATAAATGTTTTTGAATATTGATTTAAAAATATATTCTTACCTGGCTGAATCTCGTGGACCAATCACACGAATATTATGAAGTAATGGGGAAGGGATTCTTTTCGATTGACCCTTAAAAAGAATAAACAATAATAAATGAAAATATTAAAAAAGAAAATTATCGTACAGTATCAATTCTCGACGAAACATTATCATATAGGGTTTGCGATTTTTTCATTTGTTGTGCTGCTTGTAATTGCTGTTGAGACAGAACAACACGTTGTTTAAGTAATTTATTTTGATCGCGTAATTCAGATATTTTATTACGATATTCATCAAGAAGATTCTCAGTTTCGGTACCTCTACCAGCCACCTTGACACCTTTTTTATTATGATAATATACAATTTATTTGATTATTTTCTTTTTCATCTTTGTTTACTTACCTAATGGAGTAGCTTCACTTTTCTTTTTATCTTCGACGACTTTAGTTAATTTTGTAGCTAATCTGAAGAAAGAAGAACTTAAAATATAAATGACTTTTATGTTGCTTTTTACCTTTTAATTTTATCTTCTTGTTTTCGTGCATGCTGCTTAAGAATTAAATTATCATCGTACAAACGTAAATATCGATCTTGAAGTTCAGCTGGATCAAGTTTGGCAATCATTTGACGTTCATTTGATACTCTTTTAGCTTGACCTAAAATTTTCCGATATTCAATAAAGATTGGTGGGATTTATTGTTCTTTTAAAGCTACCTTGAGATTGGTCAAGGCCAGATGTAACACTTGTATCTCGTGCCGGAACAAAATCCATCACTGTTTTTAATTATTTAATTTACAGGTCTTTTTCACATTAAAATTAGGTTGCTACGGAAGACGATTGCTACACTAAATGTCTATTAATCTCCTCTTAAAGTCACAATCTACAAATATTTAAAATGAAATTTTATAGTGCTCGATGATAGAATACCATAGAAGTATGTATAATGAGTTCTGTTACTAAGAGGTGTTACTCACATTAAATTGAATATGCTTTTGGGAGACAGATGGCAGCACTAAGCAGTATCGATGAGTTTCAATACGGAGTGAGCAACGATAAAATTCGATGATGCACGAACAATTACTGATGAATATTGTAATGCTTATTAAAAATAGAATAGAATTTGTTTGAATGACACAAGTGATAAGCATTCATGAATTTATAGATTTCATTGATTTAGAAACAATACAGAAAACTATATTGATAGATTAATGCAGAAAATTCGTCATCGTGATTCGTATCAATCACAAATTCATTGAACACAATATAAAATTAATTATTTTCTTTATCTTAGATCTACAAATTCTTCATCGAAAATAAAAGAGCATTTTGTTTCTCAGTATTGAAGATTCTCTATAGATCTCTCTTCATACAAGTGAAACTTACCATTGAATTTATGATTATGTGTTTTAATGCGTATAGCTTATTGATTAGATAGCAATCGAATAACAAAATTGTTAGTCGTATTCTTCATTTTCTTTGATCAAACCATCATTCACTAGGATCTTCACATTTAGGATGTGAGTGTGCGATTGGTCACCAACACTGGTACAGATCACACCCTCGTCAGAAATAAATTAGTTTATCCACTTTATAGTGCGCATGAGATCCAAAGCACCATATACATTTCAACAAAATTGCTGATATCGATTGAAAATGTCCTCACATTTTTCTCTAATCAATTTTTTAATATGATTACATGTTCATTGAAATCATGATTGTTTATTCAAATGGCATCAAGAAAAAATGGAATTTACTCTTAAAAATTATATTGTCTCGAAATAATAACAATCAAAAATTCACATTACAGTTAGCAAACCTAGTTCAGTATTCTTAAGCATTTATTATTTCAGTGTTGCTATAGGCAGGATTTTTAGTCGAATCTTTTGATGATGAATCAACACATTGTGTAATTGAAATACCAACTCTAAAAACAACAAGCGATGGAATTATAAATAATCGTAATCGGGGAAAAATTAATTTTAATCCAAACCTAGTTTGCCATCCTTTTCGATGAAAGACACATATATCCAGCAATAATTAAAGCAATGGCACCAAGTGCGCCAAATTGTCCACCCAAAATAGCATCCACTGCAAGCATTTAAATGAAACCAAATATTCTATAAAATAGATAGATTGCTTACAATGATTTGTGTTTGATAATGACTCTTTAGTTTCACATTGTGGACCATTGAAACCAGCTGCACATCTTAAGAAAACTTTAATCGGTGAAGAAATATCCATATTCGTTTATAAAATAGGCTTACTCGCAAAGTGGTTTACCAACTTGTGGTTTGCAAATACTACCATTGTAACAAGTGTGCTCAGCACATTCTAATTAGATTTAGTTTTAAAGTTGGATCTGAAAAATTAAGCAACTTTACCAGCATGAGCAGTTGTTAACACGTCTGGGAATGGAGTTTCAGTTATTGTTGTTGGTTGACCTATGTATTCGGTCGTTGTAGAAGTTGTTGATGTACCTGTATGCAGTGTTGTTGATGTTGAAGTTGTAGTTGTAGTTGTTGGAATTGTACACTGCAAATTAGATAGTACAATCAGATCGTCAATAGTGAAATCAGCAAGATAACTACCACCATGAATACCTATTATAGAGAAACAAGCATGTTGATGCAATCCATGCACGATTAAAATATGGAGTACAATGCAGATATTCTTGCGTATTACAAAGAGATTCTCGTTGCGGACGCACCACTTCGCCGTACTTTTACTTAGTCGTCTAAGAATTCTGTAAGGAAGTAGTTCATAGATTCGAAGGAGAACTCATTGATATATATATATATTGAATAATATTAGCTTTTATTCGTACCTTCGATGATGAAATAAAAATCTGCTCCCATATTAACATTAATTGTCCTCATTCGCCATTGATCACCATTATCACCGCTCAAACTATAAAACCAAATAATATTTCAGCAATAAAAACTAAATAGATTTTCTCTTACTTCCATTGAAGTTGTGGCTGTGATGTTCCAATGCGTGTATAAACATTCAATGAACCGATATCTTTTCCGTAAAGACGATACCAGAATAATAAACAATGTGAACCAGCATCGTAATGTTCTGAAATCAGTCATACTTTTGCACTTTTATTAAATATATCATTAGCTACAATATATAAATAGGTTCCACTGGGTGTTCCGAGTGTATGATCAATACTGGGACCTGTTTCTGCACTTGGTGTCGCACCAGAGTTGAGTAACCAATCGAAATCATCAAAAACACCATTTTGTTCATTAATCCAATTGCAGAAATCTTCTTCGAATGTACAAGCGTCTGAACATTCAACTTCAACAATTGCGATATCTAATAAACAATATATAATTTAAAAATAAAAATCTTTTCGAAAAACAAAAGTGTCACCTCCAGTTGATTTGGAACCGACAATACCGACAACAAGAATTTTATATGTACCGAAACCAAGCAATGGTGGAACCGGAACACGTGCTTGACGCCATATATTATCGAAAGCAAACGATAGAAGATGATGAGATGCTTTTCTGATTGAATGACTATCTTACCTTGATAAGTTGATTTAGACCATAGTGTTTTGGGTCGGCCAATTTCAGGTTTTTGTTGTATTTGTAATTTGCTTTGTTCAGCTCCATAAAGATGATACCTGTAGCGGAAACATCTTGGTTGATCACCTATATAACTTGGTGACATAAAATGTGCTTCATCACCAATTGAACGATTAGTTGGATCAATAAATAGATAATGTCCCGTCGCTGATGAACTAGTGTGATCTAAATGTTTTTCAAATACAAAACTAATACATGCTAACAAATAAACACGAACCAACAGTAGGCGTACCACTTGGTGTTGAACCATTTTGGTCACGTGACCATTTAAAATCACCATCAGTGCCATTTTCCCAACCCATACATAATCCTTGTTCAAATGTACATACAGCACTTGGCGAACAATTACCGAAGTTAAGTTGAATATCATCAATTGCGATGTCGCCTGCAAAAGCGTTTCCAATTAAATAAATCAAATAATGTAAAAATTCGTTCAAATCTGATTAATAATATAATGCACGTACCAATGCCTTCGAATATAACTTTATATAAAAGTGTACTTTGAACATCGTGTCCTCCTTTACTCCACATGTTTCCTTGTGGTCCATGTTGTGTAAATAGAGTTAGATTTGAGACTGATGTTTGTATTATAACATTTAATGTCCCGATATCATCATCGAACCTAATGTACAAATAAATTCAAGAATAAAACGACAAACAGAGATATATTATTTCTTACATATGATAATGAAAGACAAGACAACTAGATGCAGTCGTCGGTATCCATGAACTTGCTAGTCAAGCTCGATCACCAGGTTTTTGCGGAAGACTAGCTTCAATATACATATAATAACCTTTACTGGTCGTATGATTACCACATGGGCCACTACTCGCCGTTGGTGTGCATGATGTTGCTTGCACCCAGTTGAAATCAGCTAAGCCATTTGTTCGCCACGAACGAAACTCATTTTCAAAGTCACAATCGAGTACATCTCGTGATCGATTTGCAATGCATTGTTCAAATGAGATATCATCGATGGCAACGTCATTTGTCCAAGCTCCAGTAAAATTCAAATTCGGTTCAAGTTCAAAAACGAATTTCCACCCAGCTCGATTAGCGCCGACATTAACAGTAGCTCGATGCCAACGATTCGCTGGTGCACTAGATCGTGAGCACAGTGCAGTAAAATTGCTTGATAAAAATAATTCAAGTGCGCCAGTGGTATGACCAACAAGCCAATAATAAAATGTGATTTGACATTCGGCAGCTGATGCAGATAATGATGGACTACGTAATTCAGCGAAATCAAAGAAATCCAGCAACATGCATATGCTTATGCAAAAAAAGAAAAGAAATAATTTAATAATGAATTTCATGGTTCCTACGATCCGGCTGCAGTGTTAAGTGTATGATCGAATGCAGGTGCTTTCGGTCAAATAACTACAGTTTCGCTTGCTTTTATTCGAGATCATGATTAAGTACTCCATGAGACATCTTCCCAACCACAGTCATCTATTAATTGAGAATACATTTACTATTGAACTGATTCTTATCTTTATGCAAACATACTTTTTTCGAAATTGCATGGACCGCAACGGTCCTAAAAAGAAATAAAGTGTAGTTATATATAGATATAGGCAAGAAAGATTTTCATACTTCATCTGATGCATCAGGACAATCGGCAGTAAAGTCGCAAATTTAATATAAAATAATTTGTTGTTATATAAAATGCAATAACTTTATAAAATAAAACTCTTACCTTGTCTTTATCAATGCATACATTAGTTCCAGTACAACGAAATTGTGCGACTATCGGACATGGTCGTGGTGCTGGAGTTGTGGTACTTGATGTTATAGGTAATTCTGTTGATATGTAAGCTTCACATTCAGGTGAAAAGATTTTATAACTCATGAAACTTGCTCTGACGACACCTTCAATTAATACTTGAAATGATGTTGTCTAGTTCAATTTCAATTGATGTCGAATTCAGACATTTCCTCTTTCATCTAAATAGAATTAGAAATTTTCAACGATTTTCTAAGAAAGAAACATCAAAGTAATTCAATTGATTTCTACCTGAGACATAATCGTACATAAATATTTAATTCGCCCATATCTGCGCCCAGCAGCGTAAATAGGGGGGGGGGGGG
>OENM01000017.1:92322-122623 GCA_900239745.1 Rotaria magnacalcarata
TACGCCCCCCCCTGCTCTGAGACCTGACTTACGCCCCTGTCTGCGCCTAACATATGACAATAGAATACCAGATGACAACTTGATGTTTTCTCGGTTGGAATGCTCGACTAATTAAACGTGCTGTATGCCCTGGTAATTGAGGAAATGATGCTACAATAAAAGCATATTGACCCGGTGCATAACCAGTTGAATGATCACGATTCGGCTAGAAGTGAAAAGAGAACAAAAAACACGATCATTTAAATTGATGAAATTCATATTCAAATAGAAATCGACATACGCCAGTTTCATGCGATGGCGATGGTCCTCGATTTAATGCCCATTTAAATTGTGCTGAATTATCATGTATCCAATCACAGCATGATATATTAAATGTATATGTTTGATACGATGCACATAGACGACTTGATTCATCGGAATGATCGCCACGATCATCAGTCGTATCACAAATACGAACTTTAGGTATACAGGAACCACATGCACAGTGAAATCGATCTGCTGCTTGGCATTCACTTGCATTAACAATCGGAGGTAAATGACAACGAGAGATTTTCGTATCGTTAATAGCAACCCATCGAAGTGTTGTTGAATGTTTTGAATCAAATCATATTTGAAATGGTACATCAACACGATCAATTAGAATATTTACGTTTGTCCAATTGGTCATTGCTTGAAAATGAAATTGTTGCAATATTGCTCGTTCAGTTTGATGATCAGTTAATAACAAAACATTCAATTGATTTGATGAAATGCCAGTTAAGTGAATCCAAAAATTCTAGAAGACATGTTGAACTTGCTTGGCTAAGAACAGGTGTTATTTAGCGTGCTGATGAATTTAAAGTCGTTCCATTCGATGTTGATAAATACATATAATTCCCTGTAGGACTATATGATGTATGATCAAATGGTGACCCTTGATTAGCTGCGGCTAATACTCCGTTTGTACGAAGTTTCCACATGAGTGAACCTTTACTAACATCAATCCAACCACGTAAAGAACTTGGTGCGCCATCAAATGTACAACTACTACATGAACGTTCATCATCACCATTTTGGCAATCAACAATAGAGTCGCATACCTTAAATAGAAATCTCTTTAGATTGTCGACTGATGGTTTTTTTCAAATAAAATTATGACGTGGGTGTGATTGGATATTAAATCTACATTCAATTTTGGTATCACATACCTTTTCTTTATCAATGCATCGGCCGCTTTCCATACACATGAATTGATTAGAAACCTCACATAGACTTGTTGTTGCGACAGTAACTAAATGAATCTTGAATAAAACAAAACCTTTTTTTAAATCCTTTACAATTAATACCTGTAGCATTGTTTTTGACGAGTGTTACATCGATTTCTGTAGTGACTATTTAAAAAAATGTATTCGATTGTAAAGAAAAACCTATTTAACTATCTTTAACTATAGCGAATCTTGACGTGTGGTTCTTATTTTCGCTTTACTCATACCCTGTAGTCTTTTCTAAAAAAATCAAAATTTTATGCTACGCGACTGCGCTGGGAATATGTGATTCACGTTTAAGAAAAAAAGAACTGGATATGTTTTTTGAGAAAATCATTCCTATCGATAAAACTTACCCACAATACCCATCCAGTATAGAAAAATAGACAAGATCTCAAAACGATCCATGTTCCAAATTTTCTAAGCAAATTTTTCGTAAGGAAAATTATATATTTCTAAAATAGAAAACGAAATGAACTTTCGTTTGGGCAAAAATAAAAGTGGAACGAGATGATGTAGAATATAATTGGCTTATTCTAAGCACTATATATTTTTCTTGAGCAGACTAATGAAACGAGTTATTTTGAAATATTATGTGGAAAAATTTATGAACACACATTGTAGCAGCAAATAAAAATAAAAACACTTTTGATGTCAATTAATTGCACCACTTGTTTAGCCACCTACGCCTACAATCACAGTCGTTTCATCAATTTACTTTGATAAAAATGAATCCATTCACGAGAATCACAAGCTTTACTATACTGTATTCACATTCTAAATGTTTTTTCATTCAAATTCTATTTGAGGACTAAACGATAACAATTGAGAGAAAAAGGTTTGCTTTGGATCTTATATTAAATAGAGAGAGGGATTTCAAGGTAGTGTAAGATTAGAGAGTGAGAAACTTAAATTTTATCAGTATTTACTTTTACTCTTTAGCCATGAGCGATGACCAACCAAGTGACCCTTCTCCGATAGACATTTCAATTTTGACCCACCGATTTGAGGGTATCGTGGGCATCAACATTCAAAACCGATTCCTTGAATTGTTAATTTTTGATACGTAGATGGCTCGACGACAAGTCAGTAAAACGCAAAGCTTTCGACCAGTCTAACGGGTCTTCCCGAGGATATCAAGATGAAAAGGATTTTTTTCGTATCGATGCTTCATATTCGATCTTCAAAATCTATCGAATGAGCAGCAATAAGGAGATTGAAACATAGGTGACTTAATTAGTAGTTTGAAGATTGCCATTTTTTTAAATGCACAATAAGTTACAAAATAAAATAAGAAAAATACACTTTGGACATCTCTAACTAAAGAAAAGGCTTTTTTTTATCGAGTTTCAAGTACGAAATAAAGAACTTATTTGATAAATAATTAATTTACACGATAAAGCATAAAATCAATCCTTATTAATCTTTTCAACGATTCAAACAACTAAATCAGTGGAAAAACTAGGGGCGTAACCAGAGCGGGGCTCAGCCCCCTCTAGGAAAAGTTTAGCGTTTCATTGTAATCATAGATGAATCAATCATTTTGAGAACAAATTATTCGGTGCACTATGCCAATTTAATATGATAAAAGGTGATAGTCAATATTTGTGTGTTCTTTGAACTTTTTAACGTGTATAATAATACATAAATATACACCAATTAGTGTAAAATCAGAGCAATGCATATCTTAAAAAAGCGAATAGAGACAAGAACATTTAATTTAATTGCGTTCTGTGAAGTATAAATACTTTTACACACACATTTCGATTTCGAGTTAATCTTGTTCATCGGTACACGACGCAAAGCCTTGGCTATAATGGACGATGGCAAAGGAAAAACTCTTGATTTTTCTTTTTCTTTATCTACTGAATAAAAGAGTAAATCTCTTCACGAACAGACAAATGACGCTAATAATGAAAATGCTATTATACAGTCACGCGACTCACATACATCTCGTGTTACTATTGATATTGATGAACCTATTGAAACACCATGAATAACGTCGTCTCAAAGCATCAATATGGAAAATCAGAAAAATATACAACATGCAGAAAAAAACAATAATAAAACAATTGGTGATGCTATTGATGTTAGTATTTCATGCCAAGATCGACCTGCTCAACCTAAACTCAGCTCATATCCAAAAAATCATGAAAACAAATCATTCGTGGCAAACTGGTACGATGGAAAACCATAGTTAGAATACTCCATTTTCTAAAAACGGGGGCGANCCCCCCCCCCCCCCCCCCCCCTACAAAAATTTTCTGGTTACGCCACTAGGAAAAACGCTTGTAGATTTCGGTCTCACTTCTTATTTTTTCATCATTTAATGTTAAAGACCTTTTAGAAAATTAAGGAAAATCTATTTTGAATAAAAATCTATGTTTGAAAAAATTTTACGAAATCAAAATTCAACTTCACCATTTGTATCTGCTTTTCGTTTACTCGAAACTTCGCAGTGTTTGGAATTCAGTGCCTGTCCATGGGCCCGAAATCGCAACAGAACCTACGAAAAATATGTTTCACATTTTCAAATGCTTGTTACATCTAGCATATGCATTCTTTTTTAGTCCGCTTGGAACTATTGCATTTCTAAAAATTAGCCTACGCTTTATTATTCACAATTAAAGAAAAATATATTAACCATTCAGAAAACTATCGCAATGAGATAATGTACTAAAAGAAATGAAATTGTACTTGTGAGCAAACGACAGATGCGTACCGTAAGACTGACAGTAGAAATTCCTGGTCTCTGAATTCTGTAATTGATTGCGAACACGAATATGATATGATGAAAAATAATTACTACGACTTTTATGAATGGTAAAGTCATTAAGAAGCTATTGTTATATTCTAGTTTCCTGGATGGGGATTGTCGCAACTGGAACATTTGTCAAACATTGTCGTAATTCTACTCACTTTGTAAATGGAGATGAATTTTTTTCAACCATTCTACATTATTATTTATTATGAAAAATAACCAAATATTTAATGAACATAATCTAATATGCATCTCTCCTTTTTTTTTTATACATTCGTTCACTGAGTAAAGCATTCTTCGGTTCGCTTTGTCATCGAATGACGACGTGTACTCGAAGTAGAAAAAAACAACAAACAAGAATATTAGCAAAACTGTCCAAATATGAAACGAGCAAACACACACACGCACGCACACTCACACAAAAGAAACAAAATTACATTCAGAACTAATAAAGAGATGCTATGTGTAGAACGAAAGCGAACAGTTGAGCATCGTTGAGCAATGGAAAGCAAAAGAATCAAAATTAACTTTTTATATTCGTATCTATGGATCCTGATATTGATGATGAGGATGATGATGATTGTAATCGTTCATCATGTTTTTCTGCAACTACCGTTTGATGATTTGTATTCGATCCATTGGCAACGTTTAATGGTGTTTCACGACGTTCTTCAAGTGGATTAGTAAATGCATCATCAAGGCCAGCCATTGTTATTAATTCACCCAATCTGTAAATAGAAGGATTTTTCTTTCAAATCAATTTTGAAAAAAAAAGAAATGTACCGCTTTGATCTAAGAAAATCTAGAAATTTTTGAAATTTCTGAAATGTATTTTCTACTACTGCACAAAAATGATCCTGTTCTCGTTGTGCTAGATCATTTTTTGATAAAACCTAATTAATAAATAGATAAAACATTAATAATACGAAGTAGAACATTTCTTTTACTTGTTGAAGTTGTTCTTCTAATTGTCGTTTAGCTTGCCGCTCTTCGCGTAATTTACTTTCTAATCGTTGAATTCGACTCTAAAACAATCAACTATGTCTCTAATTTCGAACAGATTTTTTCAAGCAACGTACAATTGGATTTTCTTTCAATTGTTGCTGTTGCAAATCGCCACCAATACCATTGCCATAAATCGATTCTTCTGATGAATGAAAACCACGTGTTGGTAATTTGGGCGGAAATCCCCTAAGAGAAACAAAGAGACTCTCAAATAAATGAA
The DNA here is from genome assembly GCA_900239745.1 of Rotaria magnacalcarata. NCBI lineage: Eukaryota > Metazoa > Rotifera > Eurotatoria > Philodinida > Philodinidae > Rotaria > Rotaria magnacalcarata. Next base: position 97,553 of record OENM01000017.1, read on the forward strand.
CACTTTATAGATAGACAAAGAAAACCGCTATATCTGTCAAACGATTCAAGTAATTTATATTCAAGACTCTTTCCATAATCCATGTTCAACTCTTAAAATATGTAAATGAGGAAATAGTTTGGATATTGATATACAAGTAAAAATGATATCAATTCGATAGGTGCTTAGTCATGCTTTCCTTTTAGAATGAATTTGTTTTTTTTATGTACATATAAACATACGGTAATCGACTTGCACGTGCAGCTGTTCTCCATGGTATTCCATCACTTCTGGGTTCAGTTGAAACAGACCCGGTGGATTTACTTCGTTGTAACTTAGCTGGATCAACAGGTGTTTTGGGATTGAAATAAGCTGGTCGATTAGCACCAGTTGTTGTCGTTGTTCGAGCAATTTTTGAACGCGGCCGTCGAGGAGATTCAAGTTTTAACCATTTATACTAAATTTTAACAAGGCAATGAATTCTTATTTTATCTTTAATCGAATACAAACTTCACACAAACGATCGTCTTCACAATTAATTAACAATTGTTCAATTAATTTCTCCATGATATCACGATCGACAAGAGGATTATTACGAATATCAATGATATGTATCAGACTATTGTATTTAGCTGCATTTAAAAATTCTTTTGCACCATTTGTTGATATAGCGCAATCTTGAAGATCGAGTGCTGAAAAAGAAAACCAATATTCGCTTATTATCTTAGATCAAAAGCATATCGAGAAATTTTTGTTTTCATAATCAAATATTTAATTAATTTTTGGACGATACTACGAATATATCGTAAGGAAAATAAAGAGAAGAAAACATTCTATTTCCTGCTTAATCATTGCACTGAATGACATGATTGTATGTCATCTCATCAATTTTGAGAGCATTCGTCGAAACTAAAAAGCTACTTCCGATTAATTCTATTAAAGGAATGAAAGAAAAGAACTAATCTCTTTTAACTATAAGCAACTGTGATTTAAAAAATAGATAAATAATTTTTGAAAACTGTATTCTTTCATCAAATTTATTTTGCTTTCTAATAAAAACAAAATAAGATCTCGGCGGAATTGAAATTTCAAAATAATTAAATTATTTATCGTCGAATAAATAGTTACCCTTAATCCAAAGATCGGCTTCTAGTACTTCAGCTAGAAATGTTGCACCGCGATCAGCAATCAATGAATTTCGATTGAGTGTTACACGTCGTAAACCAGACATATGATCAAGCATTGGATTTTGATATGGTAAACTTTCTTTTTGTTGATGACGAAGACTTTCTTTCCAAACATCTGTATGACGTCGATTGCCTTGTTGCTACAAAAAGCAAACGCCAGTTGTTTATAGTTCATTGCATATGATTTTATAATTCTGTTTCTTCTAAGTCATGAAATATACTGAACACGCGAGCGAGAAGAAAAATTCCGTTCTTTGCCATAGTAGTAGATTCCTCTTACAAGTCAGTTCTATGGGGTACTTTGTTTTTTTCAGTCGCGAAAATGAATAATCAAACGACGTCGTTTTTTCCTGGAGAATTCTTCGTGTCATATGGTCATTTAACTGCTATAATTAGTTTTTTATTTATTGCAATGCTTATATTGATGATTATCTTTCTGTTATTTTTTCAACCACTACATACAAGATTTTTCGATGAAGAAGATATTGTCAGTGAAACTGATGTAACAACATTAGAATATAATACATTGGAACTTGAAAATTTTTAATAACAATCAATCAATATTATTTGTTAACATCAGTATTTATGTCAATCGATGTAACTTTATTCAGTACTGTGTTTTATTTTTCTTCGGTTTATTACATAAGTCTATTCGCTTATCTCGTATGAACTTTTGTAACTACAATAAAAAATTTTGCTCTTTAAACTATGAACTTACTCTGATAAGATCAGCAATAATGTGTGCACCTTGGCTGGTGAGCGAGCAAGCTGAAAAATCGACTTCACGAATTTTTGGTGCTTGATTCAAATGTCGGCAAAGGACTAAAAGAAAGATAGGTTTTCATTTTTGTTTTTAACAAAGCAAATCGTCTTACTATCAAGTCCTTCATCGCCAATTGGACTATTCGTAAGACGAAAATGAACGAGTGATTTACATTTGGCAATTCCCTGAAAACCATCAGAATTGAAGATAAACAATAACTTTTAATTTCTCTATACCTGCGCTAATGTGGTTAGATCTTTACGTCGAAATGGAAGACCATCGAATTCCAATAAAACAAGTTCTGTTGTTATCAATAAACTGTCCTTGATATGTGTACAGATTTTTGACAATAATTCTTTTGATTGAAATATTGGTGGACGTTTGGACGCTGATGAAGCTCGTTTTAGTGTTCGCCGTTCAGCTAAATACATGAAATGAATTAAAAATATGTCAATTTATTTTTTTTTTATAAAAGTAAAACCTTCGGCAAAATTGTTCGACAATGAATTATAGTATTGGCTACGTAATGTAAGAGAACGAAGTGTTTTACATGTACCAATAGCCGAACACAATGGTGTCCAATCATCAAATCTAAGTGAAATGGTTTTATGCGAAGAAAAGAAAACATTTTACGATGCATACCGAAGACTATCTGTATCTAAATCAATAATTCCAGCATCGAGTTTGATTTTTACACTTGACAAAGGCAATAAATGATATTGACGACAATGATCATCATATTTAGAACTGAAATCACATTGAACATCAGATGTTATTTTAGATATTGGATCAACGCGCATGATTGTTTGAATAAGAGTCAGTTATCGAAGAACATTTCTTTACTCTAAAATATCAAGAGATTATGACTTAATAGTTTCATTTTTTGCGGTTACCGCTGACTGGATGAGTAGAACAAGGCACCACATTATTCATGTCGCTAAGCGAATGTCCTCAAAGTTTATTACTGAAGCTCTTTCATTTTTAACTGGTTTTTAATATTTTTTTTCAATATTGAATTCTTTTTAATTTGATTTTCTATATAGAAATTTCTTTTCGATCTACATTTCATTGGCATAGATGGCGCGACTATAGATAAATTTGCTGTGCAGTCGCTGTTCTTTATCCACATGTGAAATTTATCTGCTTTTGCAATAACATGAAAGAAAAAAAAAGATTTTGCAAGTATTCGAGTTGTTCTTACACCATCAGCTATCAATTTGCCTTTTTTTTGCTAAACATGAATCAATATACTATCACGTTTATTTGCTTTTCTTTCTTCTAACTTGTGCAACGTTATTTCTTTCTCTTGCTTCAGACATTTGTGTTTAAATACTCAGGTTATTTTTTTACTTACATTTCATTCTTTCAAACGTCTACAGTAGTCAAAATAGTGAGCAAAAGAAAATGGCTGATCCAAAGAAGCCATCGACGGCATCCTCATTATTGTCTACTAAAGGTTCGCTCTTGTCAACAAAAAGTACAACGCTTACCAATAGTTCATTGTTACAAGGCTCAAGTCTTTTATCTTCATCAACACTTAATACAACAAGTTCCCTTCTCTCAGGATCGAGTACAAGCAAACCATCGAGTCTTTTTACTTCATCAACGCTGTTGGGAACTTCATCTAAAATATCAGCACCATCAACCTTAATAAATACTACAGTTAAACCAACTTTTCCATCGACTCAATCAAATACTCCATTGAAATCATTAACTTCATCATCTCTCTTTTCTACTGCACCTAAAACATCCTCATCAACATTATTCAATGCTACGTCTACGACATCATCATTTCTGTCCACTGCAGCATTTCCCACTAATAATACATTGCTTTCATCGTCGAATTTAAATAATCCATCATTGTTCACAAGTGAAACAAGTTTAAGTCGAAAACGTAAAGCTGAAACTTTAGAATCAACAGTTACAAATAAATCATTAGAACAGGAAAATCCAAAGAAATCTATATTAGAAACAAGAAAGACAAGTACAACGGTTACACGTTCTGTGGACAGTGAACGCAAATATAATATTGAGAATATTCAACCTGAAGCAAGTCGTCTTGCTATTGATTTACATTATCATGTTCCAGCAGCAAAACGTCCTCGTATGGATCCATTTTCTTCAATCTATAATAAACTTGAAAGTGACAATACCAGTGATGATGATTCCAATGTTGGCATTAAATCGATCAAAGTCTGATATTCGTCTATTGTTTTTTCGTTTAGAAAATACATCGATTTTCTTTTGTGTCTATTTATAGAAAAGTCTTCTTAATTCATTGGCTGATTCATTATTAAGTCAACCCGATCTAAGAAAAGCAACAGATTCAAAACGAAATGAACTTATTCGTCTTGCTAACTTAGTTGTTGACAAAGATCCAGAATTTATTCTTAAAGTAAAACTAAAATTCAATTCGAAAATACTTTCTCTTAATTCGTGATTTTAGGCTGCGCTGTATACACGCAATCATTTAAATATTCGTATAACAGCTAATTTTCTACTTGCCTATGCTGCATATACAGAACCATGTCGTATATTTTTAAAGAAATATTTTAAAGTGACTGTTAATTTACCATCGGATTGGATTGAAATAGCTGAACTTTATCAAACATTCTTCGATAAGCGTATTCATTTCGGTGCATTACCATCTGCATTACGTCGTGTTATGGTGAAAAAATTTGTTGATTTCGATAAATATCAACTTGCAAAATATAATAAAGAAAAAGCACGTTTAAAAAAAGCAAAAAAATCAAATGCAACAACAACAACTGATGGTGCTACGCGAGGAAAATGGAGTCCTTCGTCTGGACAAGACAGAGGAGCTAGTCGAGGAGGTCGTGGAGCTAATCGAGGAGGCCGTGGAGCTGATCGAGGAGGCCGTGGAGCTGATCGAGGAGGCCGTGGACGTCCAGCAGCTCGAGCATCTTCAACCGAATCAAATATGAGTGTAACAACAGTAGAACCCAAACTCAGCAAACAGGTAAGAAAAATTATGGCACAAGTTAGTGAAGACGAACGTGAAACGCGCCGAATGGCATTTACATTGAAACGATTAATTCGTCAATTACATATCAGCGAGCCAGTCGAACATGTTTGGTGTCTATTGGGTAAACGATATCCAGAAACATCGGAACTTTTTTATCAATCACGTTTACCTGGTGTATTCGAAGCAGAACGTGCTAACAAACGTATGAAATTACCAACACCGGAAACGTAAGTACAATTTGTTTTTTTTTATTACATAAACAATGGTTTTTATTTTGAATAGATGGGAAACACAGATCAGTCTTAAAGGCAACAAAGCTGAAGTTTGGGAAAAATTAATTGATAATAAAAAACTTCCGTTTATGGCTATGTTAAGAAATTTACGAAATATGATTAAAGTCGGTATGTATTGAGACGTTCATTTTTATTAAATTTCATATCATATGAAGTCACATTATTCTCTTAATTATTTGTTTTAAGGCATTTCTGAAAAACATCATCAATGGGTATTAAAAAAGCTTCAAGATGATGGTGCAGTTATGTACAGTCGTCAATTTCCGTTTCGTTTCTTCTCCGCATATCAAATATTTGATGAACTTGAAGAAGAGTTTAATCAATGGTCTGCAGCTAAAGAAACTATATCTGGAGTACCTGATGTTAAAGGTCGACGATTAACACGAAAAGAAAAAGGCAAAAAGACTGCTTTGACTCCACTAGAAAAAGCGAAAAAACTTGGCTCAAAAGAAGTCAAATATGATCCGGCTCTATTACAACGTTATAGAAAAGCACTTGATTGTTCAGTTAAAATAGCTACTCACCGTAATTGTCAGCCAATACCTGGTCGAACATTTGTCTTTTGTAATTTAAGCGAAGCCATGCGTCAACCATGTCAAGCAGCTAAAGGTTTAGGTAAACCACGAACGCGTGCTGAAATAGGTCTTTTAATGGGTTTAATGTGTAAATCGGCTTGTGAATCAAGTCAGTTAATTACTTATAAAACAAAAGATAGTTATACGGAAATTGAACAAACACCACAAGACACAATACTCAATCAAATGACAAAAATTTTAGCGGCTGATGAACTTACAACAACATCATCACCAACAACATCCGATGTTTGCATACCACCAGCCTTTCTTACCAATATGATTGCTGAAAAACAATGGTTTGATAATATGTAAGTCATCAAAGAGAAGAAGATGAACGAAGCATTTATAAATATAAATTTCTTTTATTTTCTAGTATTATTGTTTCCGATGGATTGAAAGCTGACACAGCTGAATCAGATTTTGTTTATCGATTTCTTTCACTTTATCGTTATTTAGTCAATCCTGAACTTATGTTTGTTAGTATTGATTTAAGTATTGCTCAATGTTCACTATCAAAATCCGATCGATTTAATAATCGAAATGATATATTTCTTAGTGGTTTTTCTGATGCAATATTACAATTTATTGCTGAACGTGGTAATGATGGACAATTGTTACATGTTGAAAATATGGACAATGCGCATAATCTTAATAAAATCGATGAACAGAAAAAAGATTCACAATCAACAACTGACTCATCAATTGATCAGAAATCAAAAATATCAACAAATCTACCAATGACAACATTAGTGCCACGCTGGCGTACAGTACGTGTATTTATATCATCGACATTTAAAGATATGCATGCTGAACGTGATATTTTAACGCGTTATGTTTTTCCTGAATTACGCCAACGAGCCAAAAGTCTTTTCGTAAATCTCTATCAAACCGATCTTCGATGGGGTATAGCAGAAAGTCAATCGAATCAATCAGTTTACTTATGTCTCAATGAAGTATATCGTAGTGATTATTTTATTGGTATGATTGGTGAACGTTATGGTTATATACCGAAATCTTATGATTTTCCAAAAGATGATAAACGATTTAAGTGGCTAGAAACATTACCAATAGGCCATAGTATAACAGATTTAGAGATACAAGCCGGTGCATTTAATCAATCGGCATCGACAAAACAAAATCGAGCATTTTTCTATTTTCGTAATCCTAAAGTTGTTCAAGACATTCCTAAACCATGGTCTGATGATTTTACTACTGAAGATAACCATTCAAGAATAAAAATAGATAATCTAAAGCAACGTATACGTGCAAGCGGCTTTGAAACATTTGACGGGTATCCATGTTCATGGCAAGGTGTATCCAATGATCGACCACTTGTTACTGATCTTGAACAATTTGCACAACGTGTTATTGATAATCTATGGACATCATTACAAGAAGAATATAAACCTGAATATGTTCTCCTAGATGATAATGATCTCGAAGATACTCAACATCAACAATATCGTCTTTCATTTATGGAACATTTTGTTAGTCGAAATAAAATGCTTCAAGACACAACTAAAGCTATTAGTAAAGTATCTGTTATTCTTATTACAGGACAACAAGGTTCAGGTAAAACAGCTGCGATCGCTGCTATCGCAAATAGTATTTTATCACGTGTGAATTCAAATATTAAATTATATGAACATTATGTTGGTATTACACGTGCATCATTGAATAGTCTTTCTATGCTTCGTCGTTTACTTTGTCAAATGATAAATGATCATTCCGAATTAGCGGGTCAATTTCCTACTGATCAAATTCGTACAAGTTCATATACAGATCTATGTAAAATTCTATACGATTTTCTTCGTATGAGAAAAGATCTTTCAAATATTGTTATTTGTATTGATGGCATTGAACTGCTCGATAATGAAACATTAGTTCATACGTTAAATTTTATTCCAAAAGATTTCAATTTTGAAAAAACAACATTTATTATTAGTGCCACTGAAGGTAGTAATGTTGCAGAAGCATGCAAAAATCTATCTAATACATTAGCTGTTGACATAACAAATCTTGAAATACTTGAACGTAGTGAAATCGTTCGTAAACATCTCGATCGTTTCGGTAAGAAATTGGATGAACATGCATTTTCATCGCAAATGAAATTTATTACTGGAAAACGTGATTCATTTAAACCATCGTATTTAACATTAATATGTGAAGAACTGTTATTAATGACAGATTATGAAAAGAAAATCACGGAAAAATTAAAAGCAATTCCACAACGGCAACATTTATTTTTATTGGAAATTTTTAAACGATTAGAAATACTCTTCGGTGAAACATATGTTGCAACAATCTTCGGTTTACTTTATTCAGCACGACAAGATTTAACCGAACAAGAATTACGTGATTTACTCAATATTTCATTTGATTCATCAAGAACTTTGCCTCCACCAGAAAATTATACTTACCCCATAACAACAACATCTTTACAATTAGCAGATTTCATTTATAATTGTCATATCTTATTGAAACCACAATTCTTTGATGGACCGCAAACAGTTTCCATAGCATCAAATGAAATTCGACAACTAGTTAAAACACGTTATATACAATCGAATGAACAACAATGTAACATCTATAGATTGCTTTCTTTCTATTATTGGTGCGAAGCAGCCGGCTCTCAATGGACATCAATGAATATTAAAGCATTTGAACATTTACCATTTTATTTATATGCTGCCGACGAACCTAAATTATACTATTCAATATTAACTGATCTTAAATTTCTAGCTGGTAAATGTCGTGTTGGTCTTGTTCAAGTATTAATTGATGATTATGAATTAATTAAATCTGCATTAACAATTTCAACTAGTAAACCGATTTCTTCATTTAGTAGAACAAAACCAAACGTATCAAATAATGTAAAAGATCGACAAGAAATCGATGAACGTCATCTACAACAATACCGTTCATTTATTCAACGAAATAGTCACATTCTAGCTGGTACTCCATCGTTGATCTATCAACAAGCATTAAATGAATTAGAAACGAGTTCTGTTTTTGTTAATATTCAACAAATCCTCTCTAGTTATCAGAAAAATTCAATAAATACCGACGATCACATTACAGCATTCGTTCGTATTAATAAACCAGATAATATGGAACAAATGAAATATTCAATTGAAGGTTTTGCAGAACCTATTCGATGTTTAGCTGTATCACCATCGGGTAAATTAAAAACTTTAAACAAAAAATATCATGCATGACACTTTTATTATTTCTTTTAGGCATGTTTCTAGCTGCTGGTTCTGCTGATTGTTTAGTTCGTCTCTATAATACGTCAACAGCTCGTTTATTAAAATTATTTGCCGGTCATGCTGCACCAATATCGGCTGTATGTTTTGCTGGTAATGATCGTTTAGTAAGTGGTAGTAACGATGGTGGTTTATCGATTTGGGATGTATCAAATGGTCACCGTTTAAATATACTTACACCAACACATAATAAACGAGTTTCAGAACTATGTTCAAACCAACGTGGTACACAATTTGCTTCAGCCTCATGGGATTCATATGTACGTATATGGGATTTACAAAAAGGTCGACAAGAAACAGAAATACGTTTACATCCTAAACCAGTCTCAACTGTTGCATTTCATCCCGATGGTTTCATGTTAGTAACTGGTTGTTGGGATGGTATTGTTCGACAATGGAATGTAGCTAATGGCCAACGTAAATCAGTTATGCGTGGACATTTAAGTTCTATAAAAACTGTTGCTTATTCTGCTGATGGCCGTTATATAGCATCGTGTTCAATCGATGGTGAATGTCGTTTATGGAATGCTTTAACTGGCAGTCAAGTTGGTCTCATATCAGCTCGTATAAGTTCAATTTATTTTTCACCCAATGGATCAACATTAGCATCGGCAGGTAATGATGGTCGTGTACGAGTATTTTCATCGACTATTGGTCAATGTCAAATGATTATTTCTAATGAAACATGGGGCTCTGTATCGAATATAATAATTCATCCCGAAGGAGAATATATTATTGCTGGATATCATTCGGGTTCAATACGAATATTCGATATACAAAATGGTACTACCGAACAAGAACTTCATTATCATCAAGGTCGTATTCATCGTCTTGGATTTGCGCCATCATCCGGAAACATTCTAATATCAGCATCGGGTGATAGTAATTCACGCATTTATGATTTGAAAGATTTAGGTTTACGTACTGATCTTCGTATTCAAACTGCAACACTCAAAGGTCATACAGCAGCTGTTCTATCATGTGCTATTGGTAAAATGAAAGTCATTGCAACAGGCTCGGAAGATGCAACCGTATGTATTTATGTAATATCACAATATTTTGAACGGTCATCATATGAACCAGCTCAAATTTTAACTGAACATCGTACACCAGTAACAGGTATAGCATTTAACAACGAAACAAATCAATTGATATCAGCTAGTCGTGATGGTCAAGTACATATATGGGCCATCAGTCGATATTCAACCAAATATGTTGTGGCACTTTCGAATACACTTGCTCATTGTCATGCTGATTGGATCAATGATATTGCTTTATCCAATACAAATAATGGTTTGCTTGTAACTGCATCCAATGATAATACATTGAAAATTTGGAATACTATACCGAAAGTAGCAAAAACTGACGACGATTCTATGGAAGTTGCTTCAGCTAACGTTGAAGAAGCTCGCGTAACACTTCGCGGTCATGAAGCTTCGGTTAATGCAGTTTGCTTTTCATATGGTTGTGTCGTTTCAGGTTCATTAGATAATACTGTTCGAGTATGGTCTCATAAAGGTACTGAAATAACATGTTTACGTGGTCATACAGAAAAAGTAACTTCATGTGACTTGTGGGTAAAATTGAAAGGTGTCGATCACAAAAATGAGAAGGATGCAGATTCGAACTGGGGAAATATAGTCGAAGAACAAGAACGAGAACTTTCACGTACAACACATACAGTTGATACAATGCTTGTTGTTAGCGCATCAGAAGACGGTTCAATACGTATATGGCGTCCAACAGATCCTGAACAGCGTTGTGTTTATGATGCACATGCACAACCATTGAATGATATTGTTGTTAGTAATGAATCAATTCTAACATCATCACTTGATAAAACAGTGCGTTCGTGGCAAATTCCAATGAATGCATTTACAAATTATGATTCAACATCATCAGCAATGACACCTCAAATAGCTCAGCCGGTTAGTCATTTAGATGAAGTTACATCGATTTGTGTCTCGCGTGATAATTCTCTTGTTTTTACTGTTTCACGTGATGCATATCTATTCGTTTGGTCATTATTATCAACGAAAAATGATGATTGCGATATGGATACAGACATGGCAAAGACTAGAATGTCTAAACAACCGTTTCATATTATACAATCAATCAAAGCACACGATGAAACTATTCTTGGTATGGCTTTAGTTCGTTCTGACGCTCAACATCATTTTCTTGTAACTGGTTCGGTTGATAAAAAAATTAAAATTTGGACAATTACAAATAACAAAAACGAAGATAAATGTTCAATAAAACGTTTAAAAACTGATACAACAATAAATGGACCTGTTTCATTTGTTGCCGGTCAATATGATATGCCATATTTTGTTGTTGGCGAAAATCAATCATTCGATTCACTTACATTCCATCTTTATGCATCATCTACATTGGAACGCCTGAAAACATATAAGACAGCAACATGTCAATGGCCATTATCATCTTGCCTAACATTAAATGAACATAACCATTGTATTTTAACAATTGGTTCGACAAGTCATGAACTATGTTCATATGATTTATCATTAATCCATTCAACAGATAGCAAATTATTTGCATCTTATACATCGAAAATTGAATATCGAACATCAGTTCCATCGGAATGGATAACATCAATTGAAAGTCTTGATAGCAAAGAACTATTTTACTTGGGTACAACAAATGGAAATCTTTTTTCGACATCAAACTTATTTAGTGACATAAAAACATGGCATAGAAGTTGTATATCGTCAAAATCACGAGCAATTACAGCCCTATGTTCGATCAACAATGAATTTATATTTACAAGTGGCCACGATAATGTCATTCGAGTACAATGTAGAAATGATTATTCAAAATTGATGAATACAAATGATAACGACTCACCACTAGATGCAGATATAGACGATATCCTTGGACAATATCCTGTACCAGCACCTATTACACAAATGCGTACATGGAAACAAAGTAACAATGGAATATTTGGTGTTGTAGCCGGTGATACATTAGGCAATCTCTATCTTGTACAATGGTACTCGTCTTGACTGTGATTAAATATTGTCCTATATAGTTTATTATGAGTTTTTCTTACATTTAGTATATTGACTAAACTAACTTCATATTTACTCCTGTATCATGAAGCTATACTTTTTTTTTAAATTTCAATAAACATGGTACAACAAAAAGTACATATCAATTCTCTTAATTTTAAGCGAGCCAAGAGGGTAACAATGAAATTGAATAATAGAAATCAATAGGAAGAAATACATATTTATATGATAGATTAAAGATACGAACTTGGATTTGTTTGAAAAATTCATGAAATCATATCAAAGTTGTTTGTAGTGAAGAAATTGAACTAAGATAGTATATGCCTCTCATCTATGCTTTGACTATCGTTGATTTGCTGACAGAAAATTGTCGTTCGGAGAAGAACTATTAGTTGCCTGTAATAGAATAGTGATGATCTGATGATATCCAACTATTAAAAAATCCCTAAAACTACTTTTTAACAGTATCAACATTCATATCACTAGAATTTGTCTCAGAAGAATGACAATAGCTCTAGATACGCATGGGGAGTTGAATTCGAAACGCTACTCGAAAATCTTTTATTTTGCCATTGAACTTGTTTACTAATAGTATTTGTATCGGTCGATATTTTCTACTATAGCTACTATCTTATTGATGATTTACATAAACTTTTTAACCTAAGCAATTAGAATTTTCGTTATCAGAAAAAGTAAACAAATAGTTCACGTNTGAAACAAGTCTTTATAATCTTAAACATACAATTGATACATTGTTACAGATTCGACTATTCCTCCTCGTCCTTTTTTATTAAATAATAATTCATTTTTTTGCGCAGTAAATAGTTTCGATTGAATTTTTTTTCTAAATGAACAATAAAGATATTCCTAATGAAGAGTCGAACGAGAAAAATTCGTCTAATTTAAAATTAACATCGAAAATTTTCGAAAAAAAAGATGATCGTGTTTTAAATCAAGTTCCTCTTCAACTGCATTCAGCTCAACAAGAAATAAATAATTTACGTCTATTAAATATTTGTCTTCAATCAACATTAATTCGCGTTCAAACTCAATTAATTGAATATTTACCAGTTAATATTCATGATGAAATAAAACGAAATCAAACAAAACAAAAATTAGTTTCACTACGTCAAACCGATGATCATAGTCGACGAATAATTCATTCTCAGCAAATATCTTTTCTTCAATTAATTAATAATTTTAAAAATCTGCTAGATTCCAATCAAGAAAAAGCTCCTAATAAAGAAATTCCAATAGCAAAAAATGAAAAACAAATTGATATTTTACACGAAATGTTTAACGAATTGAATACTATAATACATACTGAACATAACGATAGAATTTGTCAACTCTATATAACATTAGCAGAAGCATCTAGTTCAGTAGTCGACGCACGTGAAAGTAAAATTCATAGATTTTTCACGAGAAAATGATCCGAAAAGAAAAAGAAAATCTATTTCTAGTTCTTGATCAAACCATTCACGCACATGCAATCATAACACAACGAAAAATAAAACGAACAATTTTTTATATATGTATTGGATTTACTTTTATTTCAATATTTACATTTATTATTATTATATCTATTCGAATGCATTAAAGAAATCCTGTCATTTGTTTTTGACTTCGATATGTTTTTATTAATTGTATAATATTCATAAGTACACTAAGAAGAATTAATATAATGCCAATAATTACAATAAATAAACTATTAGACATGATCGTATAATACGCGCGTTTAATTATAATGCTAATTTTTATCTTACTATGTATGATACACCTTTACGAATGATTATAATTCTTGTTTGAGGATACGGATACGTTGGATAGCTAACAACTGTAGAGAGAGTAAAACATATATTTGAGATATTTTTAAAAATTTGAACTTACGTTTCATCTTTTCTAAAATAAGAAGCCATTTTTCGTTTGCATACGAGACATGAAACTAGAATAATAATTATTTTCTTGTTTCAGAAAGATTTTCTTTTGCTATGAAAGATTCTATTTACCCGAGAACCAATAGGATGACTAAAATGTCCGGCGTGTACACGAATAAATTCTTCGATTAGATTCGTGAAAAAATAGTTTTTGGATCGTTTAAAACAATTTAAAAGACGACATAATACGCTTGTTCTAAATGTTATTTCAATAAGTTAAAAGTTCATTTTTGAAAACCTATCTTTTACTTTCGATGTATTGATAATTGTAGTTCGGATATCCATGGATGAAGGGTAGTAGGTAGCTGAATAACACTTTTATAGTGCAATAGAGTATGAATATTGTGGTCTATTCAATAATAATTAATAAATCATTTTGCAAAAAACATCATTTACCGAATGCTCGATATTCGACGCAATCGAAATAGATATCTAATAGATAAAAATAAAATTTTCTTATCATCATTTAATAAACTGACCTTTTTCATGATCCATTGAATGTTTCTCTAAAAAAATAATTTTAATATTAATACATCATACTGAAGACTATGCAATGTTCAAAAAAGCAATGTTTTGTTTGCATAAAGTCCGCTAGCGTATAGAAGAGCTTTAACATTTAGGCGAAAAAATACAAAACTTATTCCTTCGATGTTATATCACAATTTTCTTTGTTTCAGAGGGCTTTTGCTCGGCATTGTCATCATTTTGTCTCAAGTATTTTTTACCATACACAAACCTTTGTCTTGCCAATATTTCTAAACACTTAGTAAATAAAGGAGCCTACATCAAGAAATTTCGCTGAGAAAATGCTTCACCAACAAAAAGGATAGGAGCTGTTTCCGACGTATTTACATATAATTATACAACGATTTCTTCATTTCATATGAATAATTATATTGAAATAATTTCAATATTCACTTGAATCGGAATTACAGTCGAATCGAGAAGAAAATTGCGCAACTGAGCTATTGCTTCTTTTGCTATGACTCTTAATGTATTACAAACTTGTAAGCAATATTATTAGCAACTAAATTATGTTTCACATTCTAATTTGCCAAGATGAATTAACGATTTTTCCAGGTGAAATTATTTGCACGTATTCATACAATGCTGCTTACTTACAAAACAATATTAGAGATGAATGAGAGATGATAGACGGCATTACTATCGTTTACATATACCTACATTATAAACTGAGTCTTATCAGATGCATACGTATATACACATTGTAAATCATTTTCTCCCGTCGATGATTATCGTAGCTTAATAAAAAAAAAAAGCGAAAAGAATAATGATTCTGTTATGCGAAAACGCTATTCATTCACTTTTCTCATCTTCCGAACAAAAACAACAAGTTAATTCTTTCTTTATTTCATTAGAATTTAATTATTTTTATACAAATGAATGACTTGATTGAAATGGAACTGATTCTACTGCATTTGGTCTATCATTGACATCTATTGATTTTATTTTAGAATAATCATTTGGTATTGATACTACAGGTAATGATCCATTGTACGCATTCGTAGATGGATGAATATCATAAATTGAATTTTCTTGCTCCAATTTTTCATTATAATTCGTATGAATCATATAAATGTGGCGAACTGGGGGATGTTCTCGGATGTCCGCACATCATTCAATTCATCGTCATCATAATTCATAACCGGATGAGAACTTATCAATTGTACATCATTGAATTTTTTGTAATCATATCCATTCAATGTTGGATTACAAGGCGAAAATTGATAATCCCATAAGAGTTCATCAGGTAAATAAGATGTACGATAATGACATGAAAAACCGGTATGATCAAAGCAACCTTCAATAATAGCGATTATTTCAAAATGTTCTTTTTCTAATGTTGATCGTTGTATACCATAGAGAGGACTACGCGAATTAATAATATGTTCAACAATAGTTGGTCGAGGAAAAAATAATTGACCATTGCAAAGATGTGCTAATTCCATATCGTAGATTTGATGAGGAATAATTTCACCTTCCAGTGTTCGCCGTTGACGAATCATTAATAAACGAACACTTGCAAAAATCAATTGAGAAGTAGACAAATTCACTAGAAAGAAAAACTAAGATAAATCTATAATTGTTATAGTTCATTCAATATACCTATACGGAATGTTAAAGTCAATTGATTATTTCGCAGTGCGATGAGCGCATAATTGCTAAATACAATAAACTGTGATTTTCCTAAAACAAATAGCACAAAAATTTAAAACCTTTGATCTTTGTCAAATATAAAAACAGCGATCAAAAACGAAAACTACCTTTACCTGTCGGTCTTGATAATTTAGTAAAAACAATTTGTGTAACAATAACTTGTAGTAAATAACCAAGTGAAGATTGAAGAGTCAATATAAGTATTCCACCCATGCATTCTGTTGTTATATATCTCGAACCATAACCAATTGTATGTTGAGTTTCAATGGAAAAAAGTAGTGCGCTTAAAAAATTATGTACATCTTGAACGCATTTTTCTCGTTCTATTTTTGAATATGAACGTGTTGAATTCAGTTGATTGTCTAGTAATTTCTGTTCTTCGTTTTTCAATACAAAATCACCGTGTTCAATGGAAATAAGAAAATAAAGTAATGCAAAGAAAAACCAACTTATTATAAAACTAAGTAAAACAAATATTAATACAAGCCACCAGTCGGCTTGCATTATAAATAAAACTAAATTTGAATGGATATGTTTCACACGTCCAAGCGAAGAATAACTTACATTTATATGACCATTCTTATCCACAAAACGAAATCCACGTGTTGATGGCCTATCTGTAAAATTGGCATCCTTCGTCTTTGCAATATGATACTTTTTATGGTAGCGATTGATGAAATCCATGAGTTCTAATAAAACTCAAGTTTTATTTTGTCAAATATTGTATTTGATAGGATCCAAATAAATGGATATATAATTTGTTAACTTCTTAATTTCATATCCGTTTGTTAAAAGTATTTTCATGGATTTACCTTGATTACTTATACATTTTATCCGATGTGTTTTATCTCCTACAGCAGGTTATACATTCATAGTTGACATTTGAATTATAAAGAAGCTTGATTGCACATCTTGATATTGATGCGTCCTTCTGTTCATAGTAAGCACAAGTCACCTGGCTAGCTTTTCTTTTTTCTTTTTGACTTTGTCCTCTTTATTATTGCACTCGGAAATGTTTGCAAGTATTCACAACTGTTTAGTTATGCAATCGTACATAGAAAGAGAAAGGAACAAGGTAAGAAATAGATTCATAATTTACCATCGGTGGTAAATAAAATATGGTGAGAAAAAATGAAGAGAAACCAAAAGAAATGACACGAAGAAAGAATAACATACGAAAGTATGACAGGTTTCATATGGATAGATATTCAAGGCAGAGAACAAGCAATAGTTGATGCCTTGAACCGCTATGTTGCATTTGTTTTATTCTACATAAATAGCTCCTGGGTTCATTTTTACTTTTGTGAAATTTATCCGAATGGGTATATCATTATAAAATCAATTGACTAAATCAATATTTGTTTTTTTTCTTCTTCTAATTTGTCTAGTCTCTATTTTATACAATCTACCGATGACATAGCATTTGTTCTTTAGATATTCGTACAAAATGAGAGCAAAGAATAAACCTTATTTGATCTTTGAATTTTCACAAGAGCGTATTTCGATTGTCTTGAAACAAAAGTGATTAAGAGCAAAACAATATCTGTACAAGTCTTTTTAACAATGCCTTCCTGACCTTATTATCGTTAAACTTATATATATATATATATATATATTCAGATAACCAACAAATATACATGACTGAGTTGAACATCTACATAGTGCCAAATGAGTAACAGCGATATACTGAAACTATTTTCCGATCGTACAGCAATACAAGTGTGAAATAAATTCAAATAAAAATGATTACATCTTACGCTGAGGTAGTAAGAAGCACTGTGATTGAATTTTGATATACTAATCGTATCTGGGAAGATCTTATATTGCGTATGGTAGAGTAAAAGAAAAATTGAACGCAGATGTTAAGAACAATCGTATCTAACTTATTTAATGCCAAGTTCGATGTTTTTGTTCACCACAGATAGGTTCCTAGCGAGAATGTTTTGCTTCTGTTTCGTTTTCTTTTCAGCAATAATAAAATCCGTGAAATTTGTAGAGTATTTATTAATATTTGTCATTCTAACAACTTTATAAGAACATAAACAATGTTTCTCACAAGTACTCATGACTGATCACAGACTGTAATCGAAGAATAATATTCGCGTCTTTCAAATTTCTACTTCTTCTATGTGTTGACAACAGTCATACTTAAAGTTCTAGTCGGTTCCTAGTTTGCAATATTCTATTTAGTAAATGACAAGTAACTTGGTATCTTAAACTATTGGATTGATATCTATGTTACTGTGTTATACATCGTCTCTTTGACATGGAAGATGTTTCCATTCATCTAGAACAATATTACTTTGACATCGAAATTAGCGACTGTTGACAGTCGTAATCAAACTGATGCTAGTAACAGATACACATTTTAAATATAACCGACAGTGTACTTGTTGCGTGCACGCAAGAGTATGGAAATATTGTAAATGCTAAATAATTAAGTTCCTAATGTGTACTAAGTGTTAAAAAAGAAATTTCCATCAATATAATGGATCATTTGCTATTAATCATGCGAATGTATTATGATAAGGATGATGATGACGTTTAGAATAGGAATATCAATAGCTCTTAGTAGATGTTCTTTTCCAAGAGAAGCACGTCTGAGTCATTTGACTGTTGTTTATTTGAGAAAGAATTTACCAAAACTTACCAAAAAAAGAACATTTCAATTTAACATGATTTTCGGGTGTATTTCGTGATTCTTAAATGCAATATGATTGTGGAAGGTTTGTTATTAGATTTTTTATTGTATTTTCAACGATTCCTTCTTTCTTTTTCTGTTCGGTGCTTAATGTTTTCAATGTATGATAGAAAACATGAGATGTAAGCTACTTTTTATTAATTTGTTTTGTGAAAAATTGAGTTAATTAAAACAAGCCTAGAGGACAAAGACATCTCAATGTGTAGATGAAGATATAGTTAACCTATAGAAGCGTTTGCTTGTTTTCACTTTCAAATTGACACAGAGTAGATGTAATACGTGTCGTTTGTCTATACTATTAGTGTAACAGATTCTATCATAGAAGTATATTTTTGTATAAAACATCTTTGTAAGAATGTTTGTTTTTGGAGAGGGCGTTGGGGTATTTTATTACAGAATATTTACTAATAAAAGACAACATATGCAAACAATCGAATGCAATCGCTTGCTCGTGCTCTTTTTCTTGATAAAAAGTTTCACATGATAAAATGTTTTCGGTATCGATTGCCACTCAAAAAGCATGAGTGAGTCAGCAGTATTTTTCATACGAATCTGAAATAGAATCTATGCATCTTGTAATTATACACTTTGTTTCTGAGATTAAAATGTTAATTTCTAAAGATATAAGAAAATCTCTGATAACCGGTCACTTTTATTTTATTTCTCACGTTGATGAGCAAACGAGAACTTTAAATTTATAAAAAGTTTTCAAAATCCAAGGAAAATAACAAGATCTCACACAATATGACTATTCAATTATATTTTACTAGTCAAGAAAGTCTCCTAGTTTGGAGTAAAACGAAGAAAAAATTTAAAACAAAATCATGAAATTCAAATTTTTCTGTCAATCGAGATTCAATGATCGACTCTGTTCGAGTAAAATATTTCCGGATCTCCAATCACAACCATATCTAGATTGGATGATGTACTTACTGGTGCCATCTATAATTAATTTAGAAAGTCACCGTAGAAAAACTGCTCCTTGTTGACTTCGAGAATTATCAAAACTGGATATTGGAATAAAACTTTTAGACATATCAGTTAGAATATTTTCAAGGGAACTCGTTCTCTATATATGTATATATGTATGTATGCATTTCAATAACACGAATGGTTGATTCTTTTCTGCAATCAAAGAAATTCATTCATTCATATTGCAGTAGGTCGGCCAATAAAAATGATTGATTAGAAAAAGAGTCAATCAAAATGAGGGTACATAAAGACACAAATAAAGTTTGCAATGGAGTTAACACATGCAAAGATCTATTCTGTCAGTTAAGGAAATAAACAATTATTCTATTTCTTTAGCTTGATTTTTATTTTTTATTATTATTTTGTATTACAGATCTATTTTTTTTTCTATTTTCTTTCTTGTTTATCATCATAATTTCTATAACTATGACCTACTGAAATCTACGAAAAAAAAAACTCGTATTATGTCACTCGATAATCGATTTTTTTCACGCTTTTTTTCTCGTTTTCAAACAATAAATAATGATCATCGAGTTCATCCACTTGTTAATACAGAAGATGAAACAATTGCTGATGATTCAACGGAACAATCAGTTGTTGAAGAACAAAATCTCGTTTCTCAACCGATAACAACACGACCTCATTCATCAGCATCATCTATAATAAAACGATACGAACGAAATTATATTTCAGCGTCATGCAGTATGTTTGCTATAGCTGCATTAGCAGTCAGTCTGTCTGATTATCGATGGTTCTGGTTAAACGGTGGCTTGTGCAATTCAAAGTATATTGGTTTGAGCATGTTTTTTGCAGTTGGAAAACTATTTGTTGTCCGAGCACCCGTACCCTGGGATCCATCAGCATCTATGAACGATATATATCAATTTAAACCGAATGATTATATGGGTAAATTTTGACAAAAAGAAAAAATAAAACAAGAGACAGTGTGTGCATATTTTTCTTATAGAGTTAATAGGTTGTGTTGACACACGTTCAATATTAATTCTTCGTCTAATGATAACATTAATTTGTTTAGCGATATTATCTTCAACGATTGGTTTTTTATTAGATGCACTTGGGCCGATGAAATTCGGACTAAAATTTATGAGGCGTCATGCTTTTTGGCATATTTTATCAGGTAAAATAGTTTTTTATTTTTGACAAATCATGGTTTTTATTTTTGCTTTCTTTTCTAGTTCTTCTTTGTACAGTAGTTACCGGTCTATGTTTTTGGACGTCGGAAATAATTTATGATATTCAAGATAAAACTCGCTCCAAAATTGGAAAAAAAGTGGAAGTACAATTTGATGTCGCTTATTATCTTGTTGTCGTGTCCAGTGGTCTTTCATTATTAGCTACTGCTTTTGCATTATTAAGACGATATCCAACAGCTGAAGAAGAACATTTAGAAAGGTGAAAATATTAATCATTCGAAGGCAACATTCCTTTGACGCAAATAAAAACAATAGGATTATCTATCGAGGATATTTGAAGCGAGATAGAAATACATTCTTTCAGTAGAGGATACTGTCTGAAGATAATTTCGAACGTTTGATACATTCCCTAAGACTACTACTAACTACATTTTTATGCTAAAGGGCAACTTGACTTAAAAGATCTTGCGCTCAATGATTAAACCTTTCCATCCTATACGGTATGGTTTATGTTATAAACATTAGATACGTCCAAGCTGATCCTTTGCTGTAGTTAGTATTGCTAAATTTTGATTTTCATCTAACAGAATCTTCTTTGAGCAATGAAATATGCTTGAAGATATTACTTAGATGGGTAATATTTTGGAAAAGATTGAATATCGAGTATTTTGATTAACTTTTTTTTGTTTCACGGAACAAAATTATAGACAAACATAAGAATAATTTTCTTGAAAATTGCTAAGATTATTCCAGTAGATAAATCGGCAAGATTTTCTTATTGACAAAATATGTGACGTCAAAGAAATAATGAATAAGCCAATCACATGTTTATCAATAAAAATGGCGAATCTCCGGAAGAATTTGAAATAGAAAAATAATATCTAGCTGATTTCTATTTAATTAGATTAATGAATGATTGGTCACGACGTGAAGAACCGTTATTCATCGAACGTGCTCTACCGGCGTCAATATCAACAAGTGATGAACCACCACCAGATTATTCCGAACAGAATGTTATTGTAGTTTGAACAAGTATTTTTTTTAAGAATCTCTATATATTAAACAGTGATTGTATCTACAATAATTTTTTCTCATTCTTTTGTATTTGTATGTAATTAACTGAAAGCTCTTCTTTTTTTTTCTTTTTGCTGTAATTAAAATATTATTTACACGCCGTAGTTAATGGGGGGAAATGAATAAATGCAAATAAAAACAGTTAAAAATATTGTATAATGATTGAACGATCATATTACTAACATCATATTTGCGGTTTTTTTTTCTTCTGTAGATGATGACAATATCTTATCGAAGCATTAAGGTCATGTCTTAAATATAATTCTTTAACGATTATATAATATATCAAGTGCCTATGTGTCACCACTCATCATGGTTCTTTCTGAAAAACAAAAAAATGAACTGTAAGATATTATTTTATTTTTCTACTTAATAAATAAATAAATAAATTCTACTTTTTAGTAATCAAGCCATAGCTGATTATCTATCCACTAGTGGTTATACAATATCTTTTAAAGAATTTTGCAGAGAAGCAAATATTGTATGAAAAATTTTTAATAGAATAAAACAAGAACTGATTTATTCATTCTTGTTTTAGTCTAACAATGAAAGTGCCGAACGAAAAGATCAACTGGAAAAAAAATGGACGTCAGTTATACGACTACAGAAAAAAGTGAGAAAGAAAAGTCAACTTGCTAATTCTCCAGTTATTAATATTGTACTTGAATGATTTTTATTCATCAAGGTTATGGATCTCGAATCAAAATTACAAGAAGCCCTACAAGAAGCGACAACTGGTGGACCTACCCGAGAAAAACGTCAACCTAACGAATGGATACCTAGACCCCCTGAAAAATTTGAGTTAAAAGGTCATCGTGATACAGTGACACGTGTTGTCTTTCATCCAACTTTCGACATCCTTGCATCAGCTAGTGAAGATGCAACCATTAAAGTATAAATTATTGATTTAACGAATAGTAGTTGACACCTTGTTGTTGTTGTTGTTTTTTTCTATCACTACTAGATTTGGGATTATGAATCGGGAGAACATGAACGAACATTGAAAGGTCATACAGCGCCGGTGCAAGATGTTTCTTTTGATCATACAGGCAAATGGCTTGGTAAATCAATAGAATTGTCAGAAGAAGAAAAAAACAAAATTCATATTTTTTCTTTAGTATCATGTTCGGCTGATATGAGTGTTCGTTTATGGGACTTTCAAACTTATCAATGCGTTAAAACCATGCATGGTAATCATGAAAAGATGAGTAAAAATTCATAGTTGAATCTGATTTTATTTTAGGTCATGATCATAATGTATCTTCGGTTACATTTACTCCAAGTGGTGATCATATTATATCTTCTAGTCGTGATAAAACGATTAAAATCTGGGAAGTATCGACGACGTAAGTTTCATTTTCAATAAATAAAATAACTCTAGTTTATACATTACATTATTTATCCTAGAGAGTCAAAGGTAGTTTTAATTAAAATAAAATGAAAAACGAAGCATGTCAAAATTTATCATTTGAATCTATAATTGAGATAGTGATTTTAAAATGATGATTTCACTTCGCTAGGAATGTACGAGACTAAAAATTGTATTTTATGCTCCAAATGAGAAAATTTAGCCCTGCACATTTCTACGTTTAACATTGATATAGATATAAATATTTTAGAAAAAAAAATCGAATTATTATTATTTTTTTGAATAGATTCTGTGTGAAATCTCTTGTTGGTCATCGAGAGTGGGTGCGTATGATACGTGTTTATCAAGATGGTACATTATTAGCCAGTTGTTCCGTCGATCATGTATGTTGATTGAACATTTTCATGATATTAAATGTTAAGTTTATTTCTTTTCTAGACTGCACGTATATGGTCGTTGCCAAGTGGTGAATGTAAAACTGAATTACGTGGCCATGAAAATGTTATTGAATGTATTGCATGGGCACCAGATTCGGCCGGACCAAATATAAATGAATCGGTGTCCAATGGTGGATCTGAAGTATATTTCTTTTCATTCATTTCTTCTTGAAAATATTTTATTCTTTTTTATCAGATTTCAAAACGATCCGGCCCTTATCTCGTATCCGGTGCACGCGATAAGACAATCCGAATGTGGGATGTAACCAATGGTCTATGTTTATTCATACTAGTAAATATTTCATTTATCAAAATAGAATATTTGT
This sequence comes from Rotaria magnacalcarata, assembly GCA_900239745.1. Classification (NCBI taxonomy): domain Eukaryota; kingdom Metazoa; phylum Rotifera; class Eurotatoria; order Philodinida; family Philodinidae; genus Rotaria; species Rotaria magnacalcarata. The sequence continues at coordinate 121,782 of OENM01000017.1, forward strand.
TTTATAAGTTGATTCATTTCTATTAGACTGGTCATGATAATTGGGTTCGTGGTCTTATTTTTCATCCAGGTGGAAAATATCTATTGAGTTGTTCTGACGATAAAACGCTACGTGTATGGGATATTAAGAATAAACGAAATACAAAATCCATTGAAGCTCATACTCATTTTTGCACTTCACTTGGTAAAATAACATTTTTGCTATTGATTTCTAAGCTCTAAGACATTGCGTTTTTTGTTGTTTAGATATGCATCGAAATAAACCTTTTGTGATTACGGGTAGTGTTGATACATCAGTTAAAGTATGGGAATGCCGTTAAAACCTCCTAATAGCAGCATTAATAGACTTGCCGATTGTTTCTTGTTCTTTCCAACGTCTCCTTATCGATTTGTATTCCTTTATTTGCGTGATGGAAATGTCTACTATTATTTATTTTCTTGTTCTTTCATGTATCTGTTACTGATGCAATAGCTTTTTTTCTTCTCTTTAGTCATACATACGCATATATAAATATATATACATAAATTACTGAGAGAACTAAAACAAAACATATTTAACTAACAGGAGACATAAAAAGAACAATTTCCTTTTGATATGTGAACGAACAAAAAGAAAATCCAGCACACAAAATGCATTTTTTTACGCAGCTTTCTTTTTCTCTCTCTCTATTTTTGAAACAAAAAAACGACATATGAACGAGAAAAGAAAGAAAAAAGTGTGTGAATGAACTACTTTGTTTTCTTTTCTTCCGACGTTGCTTGTGTATGTCTGTTGATTTTTACTTATTTGTGTATGTGTGCGCACTGTTTGTTTAGGCTCGTGCTCTCTCTCTCTCTCTCTCT
>OENM01000017.1:122786-273532 GCA_900239745.1 Rotaria magnacalcarata
CCCCCCCCCTTGATATCATGAATAATTGAAATAGTGTTTTGAGTAGAGAATTGTTTTCAACGAGAATATTCAATCAAATATAATTATTATTAGAATTTTTCGGAATAGAATCTTCACCAATATCCTATTCAATGTATTCTTCGTATGAATGACTTGATAGAAGTGATACGATCATCAAAGTGTAAAACGGAATAAACTCGATATTTTTTAGATCTATGATTTAGAAAATTTGCAAATTTCTGTTACTCGATACAATAAAACGATAGATTAATATCAGCGAAATACTTCTGTTTAAAACTACTCAAAAAATGAATCAGTTTGTCATAAAATAAGATTTTTTTCTTACATAGAAAACAACGATATATTGAAAGAAACATTAAGTATAGAAATTTAGTTTTACTTATTACTATTCAGAATGAGAGCACATCCATTTAAGAAATATTACAATTAACATTATTTACATTTTGTATTTATTCATCAAATGATAAAAGCTTTGAGCACAATCCCTGCGGCATTAAAATGTGAAACGTGATGCAGCTGCTCTGTGACTAATCATAGACAGATTGTCTTATTCTATCTATATCGGAACCACGTTGCTTTACTCTTCTTTTATTTATTCCTTCAGCAATGCAATAAGAAAATCGGAACTATATTCTAACGAGCCGCTATTGGTATACTGACTCTGATCATTCACATAGACAATTTATGTCGAAGCCTGTAGGGGTACAAATTTCTAGTGTATTTACATTAACACCTGTTTTAGATTGTTTTGAACTTAATATTTATGTTGACTTACAAATTGTTACATTTTTCGTGAAAACATTTAGCACCTAAATATGCCATGAGTTCCGGATCAGTTTGTTCATCACCGACAACAGTTGGACCTGATTCAAGACGAACTTTTGTACTAACAAATAAATAAGGCATATCTAAAACATAAACTATATATATTTATTTTGAAGAACCAAAAAACGGAAGTTTAGATAAAATAGTTTTTTCTTTTTTTAACAGTTCAACAATAGTTGCGAAATCGTATCGCTCTTTTGGATTTTCTAACCAACATTGATACATGATTTCATAAATACTCATTGGGCATTTTCCCGGCTTTTCAAGTCGCTTGCCTAAATCAAATTGATTACTTTAATAATATTATTTTCAAGTTGACAAAAGAAAATACCTGCTTTGACAGTATCCATTACTAAATAATTCGCTGATATATCACTATAAGGTACTTCTGCTTTAGAGAATACTTCCCATATAGTTATACCGTAGGACCAGACATCTGATTTAGTTGTATATGGCTCTTAAAAATGAATATTCATAAAATTGAAACAATATTAAAAAAATCAAGTGACCTCTCTGTAAAACTTCAACTGCCCACCACCGTACTGGAAACTCTGTAATTTGATTAAAATATGCTTCATCATCGTAAAGGCACCGTGAAAGACCAAAATCACCAACTTTAACTCGTCCATCTTTGTCAACTAGACAATTTCGAGCTGCTAAATCTCTAACGAAAATAAAAACAACACATAATTTTCTTTCACAAATCAATTCTCATTATTTCATCTGCATACCTATGGATAACTTGATTACTTTCTAAATAAGCCATTCCTTTTGCAATATCACGACACATTTTCGTTAATTGTGATACATTGAAATCATTTTCTTTTACATATTGACTCAAACTGCCTCCTGGAAAAACACATAAACAAGTTAAAAACAAAATATTGTCATTTAGTGAAATAGCGCATCATACGTTTAACTAATTCCATTACAATCATAAGTGGCTCACAAGATGCAACGATACCAATAAATTTAACGATTCTTGGATGTGTATATCGATTAAGTATAAGTGCTTCATTAACAAATCTGTCTCGATCTCGTGAACTTTCATCTCCGCTTTTCGAACGAAGTATTTTAATTGCATATTTATGGTTTCGGTATTCACCACGAAATACTTCACCAAAATTACCCTTTTAATTAGAAAATCAAAATCAAAATCCATTTCCTATCAAGAAACGTCACCTAAGATGTTTTAAAATAATATCTACTGTGCAGGTTAGTTATCAAATCTTCGAAATTTCACTTTATTCACGTACACTCTATTTTGCTTAGCAAACAATCAACTATTAAGCTATTCAGTAACTTAATAGTTTCAAAAGTAGCTATGAAATAACATTAATGGTATCATCATTCAAATGTTTTGTTTTGTAATATTGAATTTCCACATCCTATTTCAATTATTAATAGCTAGTTTATTATCTTGTATCTTACTTTCCCCAATCTGTCAGTATAATCAACGTTAACATCATGATGATTAATAATATAATCGGGTTTTTCCACTGCTCGTATTAATCGTGTTCCATCATCACGTAATTCTAATTTCTGTCGCACATAATATGATATCAATTTTGGAATTGTTAGTTTAGACAAACAATTACCGTGAAATGAATACATCTAATAATAAATACATATATAAATTAAAGTTAAACAGACCCTCATCTGACACTTACTGTCCCATTTGTGTCATTGTTATTAATTTCATTAATAAAATAATGGCCATCTTTCAATTTATTATGATCATCTGGATCAGTCCATAAAATTGATAAAACTATTTTTCCTCGATCATTTTTTCGGAGTAAATAATCTCCTTTGTTAATTAAAAGATTAACAGTGTGAGTACGCGGTATGATGCCATGAAAGTATGGTAGGTCTTCTAGTTTGTCTGATAGCTAAAACAGAGCAGAAATAAAGAATTTTTATTTCGAGCAATTTAATTATTTATTCTTACACCAGTAGGTATTTTAGTATCAGGGCCGTCAAATCCAATATCGTCCAGTACTTCTTGTAAGTCATTTTTTAGATTTTGTTTCCATTCAATTTGCTGTCGCAAACTTTCTGCTTGTTGACTTTTTTGAAATAAACTTTTATTTACATAATATGAACTGAAAAATACAATAAATATTATAGTAGAAGAAGCATATAGTTGAAATAACAAACATATCGTTATTCTTGGTTTGTTCAATATCTCGACGTAAGTTTTCGAGTTTATTAATATCGTCTTTTAAATCAGATATTAATGTTTGAATTCTAAAAACTAAAAATTAATCTAAGCGAAAAGCACTTTTTTTCGCTTACTTATCTTTTAATGCGACATTTGTCACTTGACTAGTTGCTGATTCATGAGTAATAATTTCGTTATCTTTAAGATTAGGTAAACCCGCTTTTTTACCGACTGAATCATTGAATTTTATCGTCGATTTTTGACTCAATGGAATACTATTGGAATAACTTAGTTTAACAAGAATACATATATATATATATATATATATAATAGGATACAAACTTTGAATCTATGATCCGTAGGTCATTAGGCTGGATTGGTTTCTTTGAGTTAAGGTGTAGTGTCATATTAGCATGTTGGTTGGAATTTTCGAGATGATTTTTCTTAAAGTCATAGTCAGCTATAGCTTCCAATAGACACTTCCTATATACGTATATATATATATATATGATTAAGTATATTATATATATATAGATACAGTAACTTTCGGAATCATTCGATGAAGTTTATTTTAACTTTTTGTTTTTATTGATTTCAATACTGTTAAGAATTCAAACAAAGATTTTCGTGTAGAATTTTTTTCTTAATGTGAATTTTCGATCTTCTAGAATTTTCGAAAATAATACTATTCGAATCTCTCCTAGAATGCTTAATTACACAATTGGCTACATAAATCACTAGTTGAATTCTTTTGAACGTTTACAGTTATAGGTAAACTTTCAAAATAACCCTCGTCAAATAACTTCCGAAACGACTGTATTTATATAAAAACCAATCGTTTTAACGAACCAGTCTTGATCGAGAATTGATTGAGCTTTTTCAAAATAGATAGCTAAACTAATTATTTTACATATTTGTTGTTTGCCATTGAAATCATATTCTCGTATTGCAAGTACGTATTCGTTATGTGCATGATAAAGATAATCTCGTTTTTCCATTACGATACGTTCCATCTCGATTTGTTTGTTATCGTTCATTCTGGCCGCTAAAAGTAATTGTCAAATAATCCTTCTTGTGAAAATGTTCATTTATTAGATTAGATACGCATAGAATTGAAACCCACTGGTTGCCCATTGGTCTTTACAGCAGACGTTTTAGACTGAGTAGTTAGTGAAAGTAAATAGAAGAGTATAGAAAATATCTCGGCTTTGGCTATGCTAGAACTACGTATGGTGAAAGATTATTTTTTCATTAACTGAAAAGATGAACATAAATGTATCTCGAAATGGTTTCAAGAAGCGCAAACAAGAAATATTTGAGCACTCATCTCATACTAGGAACCGATGACATTTATCTAAAGTCAGAGTTTCAATTCAATGTGTATCTATTTATTATTCTCTTAGAAATCGTTCTGTAATATTTAGTTTTCTATGTCAAACGCGATGAAATTTGCGTGAAATTAAGTTTTTCTTGTCATCGTGACACCTATATTGAACATCAGCAAGAAGCATATCAACTATTTTAATATGAAATGGCATTTTGTCGTAAAATGATAAATTTTTCTCGGTCCATCGATCGATCAGTCGATAATGAAATCAATCTAATAATTTACCCGCTTTGACTTTCATTAATTCAGCGTTCTTTGCACAGAATACTCTTGCTTCATTTACATAGCGTTCCTCAGCTTCCTTAACATTTTCTTCAGCCTAAAAATAATTAATATATTGAAAGATTATGAAAAAAACGTCAATAGTTTTTGTTTTGTTTAAACAACCACATCCTATCGTACAATATAAACATGCAACTTACCTATGACTATCGCATCTTTTTTTTAAATTTCGCTTAAATTAATAATTAAATTAAAATGAGAAATGTTGGAAATATTTACCTTTTGCATTTCAGCTTCATATTGATATTTTTCGTTTTCGAGAAATGTTTTCAAATCGTTTGTTTTTTCCAGAAGATCTTTAAGTAATCCATCAAATACACTATATTGAAGTTTCTCAGCATTTGAGAGCATCGATGTTGCTCGCTTAGACCATTGCAGAAAAATGTTATGACAAACCTTTTAAATTAAAATAAAAAAGTATTCGAGAACAACTATAAAATAAGTTTTCTCATATTACATCATTTATAGGATTTGCCTTTGCATATGACTTTATACAATCAGCTTTTGCCATTAATCTCTGAAGATTTTCAGCATATTGTCTGTCCAAAGTGATTGTTTCTTCAAGCATTCCTTTTATATATTGAAGAAGTTTGGCATGATCACATGAAATTTCATATCTTAGTCGCCAAACTTCATCCACAGAGGGCCCTGCCGATGGTCGACTAGGAGCATTATTTCCTGGAGCCGATGGAGTTAGATATTGACTTGACGATGGTAACGTTGGTTCTAAATTGCTCATTGAGAAATATGTATTTCGAGTTTTTCTTCTTGTGTTTGTGAGTCGCCAAAGAAACTGCTATCTTTTTTCTCTTCTTCTTCATTTTTTTTATCAGTGCGCGTCGAATAGGAGTGACTATCTGTTGCGTTTGTCATGAAACATGACAAAATGTAACTGAATAAAAGAAACTAGATACAAATCCACTACAAGCTGTTGCAAAAGAGGCCAATTTCATATTAATGACATATCAAAAAAACAGTAATATCTACAAAGATCAGTCGTTCTTTTTTCTGCACAGCATAAATTATTCACTGTTCCAATCATCTACAGCAGTCCTATCTATTCCATGATAGTTTTTCTTTAAAAAAACTTCTAATAATTCTCAATGATAAAAAAACAGTTTTAAAAATCAGTCGAGAATTGTTGTTTTTATTTGATTGTGATTATGATTGTCTTGGATTTTTTTAAAAACAATTTAAATTAGGATTAAGATATCAGTGCAAACGATTAAACAAATCTTATTTTTATTTTTATATCTAATGAAATATTATTTACATTATGTATACGAATTAAATATCTTATGAGATTATTTATGTTTATAACTACTGTAAAAAAAACTTTTTTCTTCAAACCTTATCGAAATAATTGTGTCCTAAAGTAAATTGAATCAAAAATAAATTCAAATAATAGATACTATTATATTGTTGATTGAAAAAATACAGAAGAAACTTGTATTTCGTGATTATGATTTCGACTGACGTTTGATGTATGGCTGATTGTTGGATTCTATGACATGAATATTAAATGCTTCTAAACCACGCAAAGCTAGAAATGGAAAATAGTGATTGCTATTGATAACAGCGTAATGATGGTTACTTCCTTTTAGATTAGAATTTGCACTTATCGGAAATGAAAATTTTTCTAGTTTTTTGTTGCTTGAACGATTGACACGTCAAGTGCAAAAATGTCCAGATGTAAATAATTATCAGACTTTATGCCACAAGAAAAAACTAAATGTATATATATATATATATATATATTTATATTTATTCTAGTTTTTTTTTAATAAAAGCATAGTGTTTTAATATATTTATATAGTTGCAAGTGTTCCAATAATTTCTCGTTCTAGAAAATAAGAACATAGATTTAAAAAGAGTTATGTTATTATTGTGACGCGAAACAATGATTTGTAAATTTTGCAATTTAACCTGTTCGATTTGAATCCACAATGTCTTTTAGGCAAAAAAATAAATTTCATGCTTCACACCCCATTTCATATTCGAGTTTCACCCGAATACGATCTAGTTTATAATATTTTTCATATAATAAAGAAACGAAATATATCATATTACTCCAATGGAGTAGATTTCGCGGATTATAGGATCTGGAACTTCGTATTTTCATTTTCCAAAGATAGATTTTTTTGACAGTTTTTAATGTTTTGAAAAAAAACTCGAGGAAATCAGTCTAGGGTTTATTAAATTTAAATTGAACTTAATCAAAGATATTTTTGTTTTCTTTGAAAATTTCTCCACTCATTTAATGGCAACTGATAAATTTCTAACAGATGAAGAATGAAGAATATTTCAGATGACAGTTAGTTAGTCTCCAAAGAAATATTCAACAAGATATCTGATAACTTCAAAAATCTTCAATTCTTTTGAGTTTAATAAGAGCCTATATTGCTGGCTTTTATTTTGAAAGAAATTCGATCTATTTGGATTATATAGCTTTCAATGTGATGATGAATCAACAACAAATATTAATCTTCGAGAAGGTTGAGTAGGATTAGAGAAAACTTAATTGATGATGATATTGAAATTGTTCACGAACGATGAGGCCTACAGAAAAATATTTTGTTGAATACATAGAGTGACATAGGAGAAATGTTCTAGTCAACAGAAGAATTACATAAGGTCTCGAACAAAAAAAAATAATCATCAATGAAAGTATGCAGCACCTTTTCGAGAAGTTGTCTAATCTGATCAATGTTCAATAGAAAGAAGACTTTTAATTTATTTATCTAAAACCTCGATTTTGAGCACTTAAAAAGTTATTAGTAAAGAATCCTAACAGATTTATATGAGAAGATATAATAATAATTATTCTAGTCTCTTTTGTTGTTGAAAAATATCTTTTGACTGAAGCATACCAATCGAATTGGATTATACAATGGGTTAGTCTACATGACGCAAGTAGATGAATTTATTTTTAAAGCTACGATTGACTAAAACGAATGAATTCATTCTGTACGATATCGATTAATCGTCAATTTTATTAAAGTATATCATTCATGTATGTAGTTAAAGATTAAGCAGACAAGTGCTTTTTGCATCTAATCAACTGTTCTCTGTTGTTGTTTTTTTTGTACAGTAGGAATATAAGTGACTGAAAAGCCTCTATTTTAGAATTAATTAATTTTGAAAAGAAGAAAAAAAAGCGGAGACTATTTGCTGATAATGATTCTTGTGCTATGTGAGAATTACAATAGACAAGATGACCCCCCCCCCTCCCAATTCAAATTTCCTCTACGCTTTTTCTTGCCTAAGACAAGTGCACTTTGTTTTTTCCCCATAATTAATGATTGGCGAGAATTTGCATTGCTTGATGCATTAATTATAACTAACACGCGCATAGTTGAAAGTACAACAAATGTACATTAGAGAGAAAAGAACGGAGGTGGCATTTTTTTTTCCTTAACAATCATGAAATAACAGTCTAGGCCATTGCTTTATTCCTGTGTGTATAGCAACTATTATAATGGTATTTATTTAGATATAAAGATCAATAAAAACGAACTTTTGAATATTGAAACAACAATTGAAGCTATATTGTATATGTGCAAAAGTGAAAGAGAAAATTTAATAGACTCCTATTGTATATTTTAGGAAATAAATATACCATCATCTCTTTCTGATGTATATATATATATATATAGTTCTTTCTTTCTTAGAAGTTGATGTATTTATTATTCATGGTAAATATATCAAAGGATGCAGTGAAGCCTGAAATTTTTCTTTAGAAATCAAACTGTAGCTGTCACTATCAAGAACAAACGAGGAGGAAAATTTTGTTGAAGTGCATTGTAAATGAAGAGTTATCATACGATTGTTAGAATTTATTATTAAACTATTTATGCAATCAGATCAATCGAAAATTTGAAATCGAACAACCGATAGATGAAATAGAAGTCGAAATGAATTTGATGGAAAATATTTTTGTATGAGACTTCTACAATCTACCTATTATACCCAGGTGACTGAATCCGACAACGGATCTTATCGAATCCTATGGGATTCGACTCCTCGACAAAATCCGATAGAATTTTCCTGGACACGGACCTATTGTCGGTTCCGCCGGAAAAAATCATTTTCTTATTCACGATCAAATATACATTTTGAGCCATCACAGCGCAAGGGTGATTCGATAGGGTTGGATTCCGTTAAAATCCGACATCGGATCCGATACCAAGGATCCTACTGTAGGTCCGTGTCCAGGAATCCCATAAGATTTCGTCGGTTTTTGTTGAAACACATATGATATTCGGTATACTCATTGCCTACCCCTTGTCGGAATCCGATAGGATCCTACTATCGAAATAATTCTCCTGGGTATTCTCTAAATTTGATTATTTTAATTTGAAATCATTCCTAAACATCCAATAAGTCATGACAACAACATCTCAAATGAAATTGAGATGTACAGTGATACGTATAAAATTTTTATGAAAAACTTCGTTATTATATCTGAGTTAACATCATGTACTTTGATAATTTCAATAAAACATAGTTTTCGAAAGGTAATATATCGAAAGAAATTACTATTCTAAAATTTCTTGTTCAATTTGGATTTGTTAACTATTTCCTAGAAAATAAACTACAGATGCTTTAGTAAGGTATTCTTCGAGCTCAAGTGAAGCTAATCCTGTTTGACAAATAGTATCAGCTTTCTTTGTCGTACATTCTTTTTTTATTACCCACAAAGTATAAAACAGCAAATATATTTGAAATCCGAAAATCATATTCGTAAATATATTGTAACATAATCTTAAAAGTGAGTTTGCCAAAATCTTAAATAGGATATTTTACCCATAACTTCATTCCTCATTTCTAAAAAAAAGATTATTCAATGGTTTTATACCGTCAAGAACAAAAAAAGATGAAAACAGTCACTGATTCAAATTCTTTTTTATGAAAAAAAAAGAAAACTATTCATGTATAATCAATTTTCTACTTGTTTGTCTATCGATCAAGTTGCTTTTTATTTTTCAAATAAATAAGCTTTGGCCTAGTAGTCGACACGGTGCTTTAGCGTACACACGGAAAGCGAGAGAGAGAGAGAGAAAAGTACATTTTAATTAATCAAATCTCTTCATTCTCGGAATCGATCAAAAATCAATTTAATCCATTTAACATTTATTCTAATTGTTTTCATATAAAATGAACTTTGCAATTATTTATTCATTTTGACTTTTTTCTCTGTTTCAAGTTTGAATATTAACATTGATTAGGAGTGCAAAAAAAAGTTCTAAACGCATATATGTGAACTTTAACATAGCATTAAATAGAATAAGAGCCAGTAAGGAGAACACATACGTCTCACTTTTAAACTACTACATAGAATAAAAGTGAATTTCAATAAAATTCTTTTATTCTTTCTTGAAAAAAAAAATCATCAACTAAATTTATTACTTATTTTCAAATATTGAATTGAACAGAGAAAATAATTGAGAAAAAAAATCATTTTCTTAAGAGTACTTGCATCTGTTTCAAAAGGAATAGATATGCGTTACCATTGACATTCAATTTTTAACATGCGAAAAAAAAAACTTGCATAAATTATATGGTAGTTTATTGTATTTATATAAAATATTTATGCACGAAAGATTGATAGAAAAATTGTATTGAATTATCATCTTTATTCAAAAGACTGATTAATGAAGCTATTAAAGTTTGCTTTTGCTTTTATAAGGAACTGAACCTTGATTCTCTTCTGAGCTAAAAGTAAAATGCAAATAGATATGTTTTTATAGGATTTCGATGACAGAAAGAAAAAAAGTTTCTTTTGCCTACAAGGCAAACTCTCATTGAATATTTGATAATCAACTTGATTATATCTACAGGCAGCAGGTTATTTATGAAATCTATAGTCAAATTTATCTTTTATTCTACTTATTACAATAACCGGGTACTTTATCATATAAACGTCGCCCTTTTATGACAAACAAGAAAAGAAACGGCAAAAAGAAAAATTCATTTATCGAATATAGCTTTTAAGTCAACATATACTTTATCGCATTTGAATGCATTATTTTAATTGTAAGCAAGACGCCGATCAACTTGGCGAAATGTTCTCGGTTGTCTACTGATGTTTATCACCTTTTCTTTCCGTTCTCACCAATACTTTGCTTTGCACTTGACATCTATAAACTTGAATAAAATATTCACTCCGCAGAGTAAAAAAGAAAACTTCTCTTTTTTTATTTTGAGTATTTATGCAAACTTATACATACTTAAAATATGAAGGCAGAAAAAGAAAGAGAGCGAGATGCAAAATAATGAATACAACCGACCTAAAATATTTAAAATCAAGTCTCTCTTTAAAACGGTGGAAACATTTGACGTGTAGCGTTAAAAAGAAAAGGAGAAACAATACAGTAAACAAAAAAAGAAGCACAGAGGTACACTTTTTTCTTTTCTATTCCATGATACTTAGATCTGACACAGTTCAACAAAAAAATATATATAAATATAAAGAATAAAAAAAGAATAAAATCTAATTATGCCATTGAATTAACCAGAGCTCGTTTGGGCTCAGCTGTTTTATAGAAGACATTTTTAATGAGTAAACACCGGGGACTTACATATAATGGACTACGCTCTTTAATTTGCTGAAACACTTTCATCCATGAAAGCATACGCCTCAATGTGAATACTTTTGTATCTTCACGTAGGTCGACTTCAATTTCAAATGTTGTTTTTTGCTTTGGATTTATTCGTATGACTGGCAAATATTTTGTTATTGTGTTTGTTATATTCGGTGATAGTAGTGTTAATTTTATTTTAATTTGTGCCCCCATTATACCAAATGGCTCTTCAGCTGACATAACCAAACATTGTCTTGCAATGTTACGAATATGATTGCATGGAAGATATAAATTATCACATGATAAGTGTTTTATTTTACTTTCACGCAATGTTGTTAACAAGATCTTCGAAACAAGTAATAAACGTTCTTCACTTAGATCAAGTTCAGGATCATAATTGAATGTAGATAGTTGTGGATGACCTGAATTGATCATTATGATTGAATCTATAAAACAAAAAACGGGATAAAAAACATTGAGGTGTATAAAGAGTACATTGATAATATCTAATGCACTCAATCTTGAGAATTTCTTACAGGTTTCGTAGTTTGCCTCTCAACTCTCCATGTAACAAGTGAAACCTTGCTAGGGGTAAATTGCTAAAACAACACTATAGCTTGGTGTTGTTATTACTCGGTTTTTTTTGTATCGCTCTTATTTCTTTTTCCTTCTTTTTCTTTTTTTCTCTCTTCTCTCGAACAGCATCGTAGTCGGCCGTGCAAAACATACAGACACCTTTTTCTTTTGCTTAATAAACCTTCTTCTCAAAGCTTAGTCAACAATTCATGTTCAACCAAGATTTTCAAGTGTATCTATACAAATTCGTTTTTCACCATTTTTATTGTTTTCTTTTTCTTTAATATACAGACAAACGAACATTTAAACAGAAGAATGATTGTTATATTTCTTTTACTTCTATGAATGAATACCAATAAGGTTAGATATTCAATGAGAACTAGATCTACTTGCTAATAATCGCGAAATTATATTTATTAGCTATCATTTGTATTCAAAGGAACTATAATAAAATATATATATACATATAAATGACAGGTTGAACAAGTTTCTTTCTTTGTTTCTTTCTAGAATATCAGGTGGTATTAATGTTAAAACGAAAAGAAGAAAATCTCCATTGATTTTAACTTGTCATTCTTATGAATGAATCAAAAGGAAAAACGCGGCATGAATATAAGACGATGCGGTAGTTGCCATAATGAAAATAAATTCTTTCTTTCTTTCTTTCTTTCTTTCTTTCTTTCTTTCTATAGAATTGAGTCTAGATCGTTGGTCTCCTTTTTTTCTTGTGCTTTGTTGATGATCGATATTTGCCCACACATACACTATATATATATATATATGTAGTCAATGCCGCAGTAGCTTTATATTAATAAGATTGACAACAATAGTGCAAAAAATGCACAAGGAAATATTTGCCGAAAGTAAATATTGAAGCTATCGCTATGTTGACAAAACAACATAGGCAACGATGACTGGCTTTTGTCTACTTAAATTTACCGATAAAGTTTGCTTCGATAGAAGCATCGAGGGTAAAGAAATCGGTAATTAAACAAGTTCGAACATGAAAAGAAACCGAGATGGTTAAAAACAATCAATTCTCGCAGATACGTACATATAATCAGATTATATAAAAGCCAGATTCTATAGTATATATATATATATATATATATATTTCGGTCTCTCTCTCTCTCTGACTCAAATGAATTCATTTTAATGAATAGAACTGTTTACCTTGTTTAATGATTGGTTTAGAAATTTGTTTAAAAATATTTGTAATACTTTGTTTACATCGTTCTATCCAAGATGAATTATCGATTGAATTTAGTTGCATTGGTTGATCAACTATTTGATAATTTACAGCATTTGTTTTTGTATAATGATCAAGTGATGAAGTAAGAATGGTTGTTGATATGCATCGTCTTTCATTGAATATTTCCGATTGATTATTTGAATGACTAAGAGAACTTTCAGCAAATGGATAAGAAGAATTTCGGTCCTGTGTTTTCATTGAATATATGTTTTCAGCTGGCATTACTTTCTTTATTTGTATGAGTAATGGCAATCGGACAATATTCTGAAACAGTACAATACGTATGTAGAAAAATCGAGAAGAACAAGCAAGAGAGAGAAAAAAAAAGGAAGAAATTGAAAGATGTGTATAAAATTAGTAGTTTTTATGTTCCAGACGCCATATGGTTGATAGCAGACTACTATTCATAAATGTTCTCAACATTCGTTTAACCTATTTCGAAACTCACAGATATAACACATAGACGACCTTACACAATGGTCTTTAAAGTGTTCGCTTATTCTATCTCATTCTTTATTTTTAAAGGTCGTTGAAATGGAATGATTAACTAAGAATTAAAGCTCCCGCATATACATATAATAGTCATGTATATTCAAATCAATAATAAATGCCTTTCAATAAAGAAGAAAAACTCTCCATAAATGTACATTTGAATAACATTATACGGACATTCAATACTCAATGGCACCAACTGGTACTCCAGTTACATTATATTTTTTGGTTATCACGCGCGTCAGTCTACTAATAAGAAGTAAAAAGGAAAAGATAAGAAATGAAGCCGGCATCACGTTTACAAGAATGACTACATTACTCTTTTTTGTCTATTCAATGAGTAGGATATAGTGTTTATAAAAAGTTAGATCTGTTTAACATAAATGTAACCTCACCCACCGTTTAGTATGGGTTTGTGCAATCGAGTTGAATACGTGTCGGGCATTACTGATACCGCAATCATGCTTGTCAGCGGGAGGGTTCTTAATAATCAATCACACTGTTCGATGTCGTTGAGATTCTTTTATTTTATACTAATTTATGTCTGTCCTTCCCTATTAAATTCGGCATAGTTTTCTCTTTTTCTTTCATTTCAATCATACCCCGTTTGCTATTCTGCCATTGATTTTTCCCTATTCTCACCACATCGTCAAATATGAGATCTCAGCAGTCTAACACATAGAGAAAATAAGAGAGGAAATATATAGAGACGTTAAGTGTGTATGCATCATCACGACATCATTCTATTTTCTTCTCATTTTTCTTCCTTTCCATTTGTCGTTTCTACCACTACCACCACGACTACTACTACTACTTCTATCAATATCATGATGACCTTCTTTTTATATCAATGCACGACACATGTTCGTGCACAACATGATTTGAATCAATTCATTTCAATCTATTACCTGCCTACCTGGATATATCCTATACATAAATCGATACAATCGTTTTACGGGTCGAATGAAAAAAGAAAAATCATTTGATATATACTCAACAAATGCTGAACTCTGTCAATAATGATCAGTTATTATATGAAGAAGGAAAAAAAGGTCACTAGGTACGATGTGCAAGCGACAATAATAAGAGAATTTTCACTCACAGCATGATTACCACCGGCGCATATATTTATTTATGCATATGCATGTATAAATAAATGTAAAGAAGACCGTCGAGCAAGTTTTCTTTTCATTCTCTATATCAGCTGAATGTGCTAGTCTTTTTATTATTTTTTTTCCTGTACTGACGCACGACTGCTCTCTTTCTGTCTTATCAACGCGTAAATGAACATGTGTTTGCGTGTTGTTCGTTTCTTTGCATAGCGAGAGTGAATCAGCTGTTTCATACGATACGCTGGATTCTCATCTGGTCGACAGCAAAGAAAAAGAGAGGAGAAGGAAAGCACAAAAATTCATATAGATCATAATTGCCAATATTTACTGTTCGCATAACAACAATAGTAACTTTATAATTTCTCCGTGTCTGTTGTTTCATTTTTCTTTTTCTTTATTACTTCTATCGGAAGACCGGTACTACCGTGTCTCTATAGATATAGATTCACTTGAAAAGAACATGTGTGATTATGTGAAACATAGTGGTACAAAACAAGACAAGACAAACAACATATAAACATCGATATATAGATAAGAAGAGAAAAAAAATGACACAAATAGTTCGAAGAACCCAGGAAGTTTAAACACAAAACTGCTTATAAGAATGGCCAACAAAAAGAAATAAAGAGTAATACAATACAGACAAAAAAAAATGATCATGGCAGTTTTTTTTGATTCTTCAGGTAATCACAACAACAAAATATAGATAATATAAATAAAGAAAGTCGAATTTCGATTAATATTTAAATAATATTTTTACTTTTTTTCTTAGTAAGAAAAACTGACAAAAAATAGAGATAGAAGTTAGGACATCGTGATGAATCGAGTCATTCTCACATTTGAATATAGGCGAGAGAGAGAGAGAGAGAGAGAGAAAGAAAAAAAGAAAACAATCGAGAATAAATAGTTCTAATAGACACGGAAAAGCACACCCACGCAAGGTATAAACGTCGTCATCTGACTTAAAACTAAAGAGTATTGACGACGAACAGATCTTGTCATAGACATAAGAAAAAGAAAAAAAAACAAATACATGATTTGCCTATAATATAAATGAGACAACAACAATTAGCTACGCGAATAAATATTGCCTACATAAGTAAAAGATAACCAAAGTAAAATCAACCTTATATCAGATCGAATACTTGAATAATATTGTTTGTTCGATGAAAATTATCAAGATGAATTAACTAAAGCTCGTTTCGGTTCGGCTGTTTTATAGAAGACATTTTTAATGAGTAAACACCGGGGACTTACATATAAAGGACTACGTTCTTTGATTTGTTGAAACATTTTCATTTGTGGAAGAAAATGTCTTAATGTGAATACTTTTGTGTCTTCATGTAAATCAATTTCAATTTCAAATGTTGTTTTTTGTTTTGGATTTATCTGAATGACCGGCAAATATTTTGTAGTTGTTTTTGTCATATTCGGTGATAATAATGTTAATTTTATTTTTATTTGTGCCCCCATTATACCAAATGGCTCTTCAGCTGACATAATCAAACATTGTCTTGCGATATTGCGAATGTGATTGCATGGAAGCAATAAGTTATCACATGATAGATGCTTGATTTTACTTTCACGTAATGTTGTCAGTAAACGTTTTGAAATTAATGATAAGTGTTCTTCACGTAAATCAAGTTCCGGATCGTAATTAAATGTAGACAATGGTTGTTGATTTAAATCCATTTGAAGATCTTTGTTATTTAGTGAATTTCCATTTGACACATGCTTAAAGAGATTAACAACACGAGTTTTTATTCTTTGAAGAATATTTTTATTTTCTAATATCGTTGAATGTTGTGCTGGAATTGTATTTGAACATCGATTTGTTTGATTGAAATATGTATGTAAAGTATTCGATGATGAACTATATTTCTTGTCAATAGTTAATGCTAATGTTCGTTGTGTTGGACATGATGCATTACGCGTAAATTGAGGATAGCTAACCGAAAGAATCGATGATGAACCAGTTAGATGCGTTGATGTTGACGACGATGGTAGTGTCATTATTGTCAATCTAGAAATATTGTTTTACATTATCTTCTATTTAGTTTTTTTACTTCTAATTCTATTTTATTCTATCCAATCTATTCTATTTACCCGCCTATCTCGCTTCCGCCACCTGGTCTTCTTTCGTTCGGTTCAATACACAAGATCATTAGAATTAAATCTCACTGTGCATATTCATACATCTCAAGAGATTAAAAACGAAACGATTGAATGTCTAGTGTATATATATATATATAATAGCTCAGCGTCAAACACAAAGTAACTAGTTTTGATGATGTAAAAAAAACAACGACGACGACGACGACAACACAGCAACTGACACTCGCTATTTTAAAAGAACATTTAATATCGAACAAACATTGATTTTAATCATGAAACATAGTTTTCTTAATGCAATATGTTTTTTTTTATGGTTCGTAGCAAGGTATGCCTGTATGGTATTTTTTTTTTAACCTAGAAATCAATCTTAGCATGTGTATGTATGCATACGAACGGCAAACGTTAATGATAGATGAAAGCGAAAAAAATACACTTTGATAAGTTAAAAATATTGAAAGAAAAGAGGTTTCAATCTATATGTATAACCTTCAGTAATAATTATTTTTAATGACTAGTTGACTTGATCATTATGAGAAATTATTCTTAATTACACAAATTTATTCAAGGTAACTTTTATTATGAATAAAATTTCAAGTGTTCAGTATGATACGACCTTAAGTCAATAAAGCATATGATGGAATCGGGTTTTTTCAAAGACTTACATTAAAATTTATTTGTCGCCGATAGAAAAGTTGAGTTGCTGGGATGCGTATTTGATAATAGTGTTGTCGTCGTCGTCACACACTCGGTCTGAACTAGAAATGCAGTAAGGGAGGACGTTACTCTCTCTTTTTCTCTTTCTCTCTGTTTCTCGTTCTCTCGTTTCTTCTTAACTTAACGGTCTCTTTCTCTCGTTCTCTCTCTTTTCCGTTATATAGCATTATAGATTTCTCGTTCTTTTTCGTTTATTCTATTTCTCGATTCTCTTAATACAGCTGATTGTTGATCAAGTAGAAAGAGTGCATACCATTATACATGTGTAGCGCGCGGCGGACTTGAGCGTTTATTCTTCATTCTTTTCTGTCTGGCGAGACAATAACAGCTGCTTGTCACGTTCAATGATTGGCTGCTATTTGACAGCTTCATCTGATGAGGCAAAAGGACGGAGAAAAGAAAAATACAGAACGAAACAAAATTTTCTCATGCTCTGAAATTTTTTCTTTTTGCTATAAGATTACCTCACGCGTGTCGTTTATTTCTTGAGGGTATGATGGTGTATGCTGCTGCGCACGATAATGATGTGAAATCGGCACAAAAGATCTCTCGGGATTGTCACCGATTGTATGTGCTATACAGGATGAACAAAAGCTCCCGGCTATCGATCACACATGTCTCATTAAGTGTTCATCATTAGAGTAGAGAACAAAAAAAAAAGAGTGAACTTTTTTCTTTTTTGGATTTACTCGATAATATTCTTCAGAAGAAGAAGAAGAAGAAGAAGAAGAAAAGAAAACTAATTATTACACTCTTTACGAGAATGACGAAAGACAAGAACAACTGCAGCTGATATTAGCCAGATTTCTTTTTTGCACTTTCTGGTAAAGAACAAATTGATCACAGAATATCAGTGAAACACAACACAAACGGATCTTTTGTCTGTTTTCTTCCTTGTTATCAGCTGGAGCATACATAAATTTATACATTATACAGGCCGTATGTGTACGAACGAAGCCATCATTATCCATGTTATGTGAGCAGTACACAGATGGGTTGTCGAGTCGATTCATAAACATACATGCACTAGTCGTCATCTGATCCGTTCCCCAGATGATGACGAAAAAGCTCTATTTCGAGGATCTGATTTCTTTTTCTTTTTCTTTTTCTTTTCTTTTCTTTTCCTCTATGATGTCAATATGCCTATAATGAATTGAACAAACGACTACGTGCTCAGTTTCTATTCAATTACCCTTGTTGTGTAGGATTCCTTACTGTTCTTATCACACTTGCTTTATCAGACTCATTATGTCTGTTTGCTAATGATTCCTTCTGTCATACTCTATGTATCTGTATGTGTCTGTCTTTCTCTGTTTTTTACCGGGGGTTTTCTTTCTTGCTTTGCCTTTCAGAAGAAAATAAAGATATGTATATATATATATATATATTTATATATATGTATGTATGCCTGCATCTAACCGTCTATAAGCACAGCCTGTCATCATCGTACAGGTAGATTGCTGATTGACAGCTAATTGAATGAGGAAAAAATGCTAGGAAGAGAAAATACAAAACGAACAAGACTTTTATTTCTAGTGAGCATAAAACCTATTCTAGATTTGGTTAGTCTATTTTTATCTATAGAATATTGAACCAGCATCGCCTGAGAGCACCCTCACACTCTATCTCTATTGGTGTTAGTTATTGCCGAGATGGGACGTGTGTGTATAAATGCAAAAGGAAAAGGGAAAGAAAAACGACGAGTTGTGTATTGCATGCATGATCAAGATAGAATCATCCCATGTGTACGTGTAGCTTTTCATTCATCATCATAATCTTTCCGTTGTGTACATATATCAAGATGGTGTCTAGTAAGTTTATTCGAAACAAAGAAATCTAACATTTTCATGTGAGAAAAAAAACACAAATGAGATCATCAATCTAAATATATAAATATATGTAAAAGAAATTTTTCAAGTTAGTGTGACAAAGAAAAATTTTCTATTTCTATTCATTTAGAAAAGGTCACGATCACGATAAAATGTCTACAGGAGACTGATGATAGAGTAATCTTTACAGTTCCTTGCCAATATAAGATGAAATTATTGCCTCAAGAAATGCTATTAATGATTTAAGCTAATACTTGAAATAAGCTCTTTGATTAATTTTCTGCCGAAGGATGCCAATCA
Source organism: Rotaria magnacalcarata (assembly GCA_900239745.1). Classification (NCBI taxonomy): domain Eukaryota; kingdom Metazoa; phylum Rotifera; class Eurotatoria; order Philodinida; family Philodinidae; genus Rotaria; species Rotaria magnacalcarata. The sequence goes on from OENM01000017.1 coordinate 142,437, forward strand.
AATAATCAGACATAAGGCGTCAGAATCAATTTGCTTCGCATTCTCATCTGTTTGATATGAAGAAAAGAAAGAGCGAAGCAAATAAAAAACAAGAATAAGAAAAAAAAACTGAATCGAAGTGATTTACTCAGAATATCGAAAAGTATCACCTACTCAAATTTCGTTTTTATTATTATTATTATTATTATTATTATCATAACAGCCGTTGATATGTAGACGTTGAATATCGATGCATACATATCGATAGCAAGAAAAATGAGATCCCATAAGCCTACTGTTGTTGTTTTTGTTGTTGTTATTACTATTAATCTTGCTTCTCTTTCTTTCTCTTGTGATCATTTGATATATGCTTATATTCTACTCTACTGCATATGTTTTTATCGATTGTTCTTCCGTTTTCTTTTACTTGCTTGCCAGGGATCGCTTAATCCACTCTCATTTATTTTCCAACTACTGTATATATATATATATGCGAGTGTGTGCGTGTCAATAGTTCAATAATCAGTTTCTCTGCATGAAGCCAGCTGTCAACTATGTAACACATGGCTCTGGTTCTCGTGTATATGTATTGGACCATCAATCACCTCCAAAATTCTATTCAGATAGAAAAATATCAGTAAAGATGCAATAATTTAATATCATATTGAAATTCTCTTGAGATTATATAGAATATTTCATGTGATTAGATTTTATCAAATGGAAAAAATAAAAATAAATAGTGCGTATAACTAAAGAGGGGAGTGAGAGAGAGAGAGAGAGAGAATACAATCAAAATCGAACTGAATGTGTGAATATAAGCGTAAGCGAAAAGAATTAATTCACATTTACATTTTTTACACCATCATCAAATACATGCACTCAAGAGAAAAAAGAAACGAAAGAGGAGGGAGTGATGAGTGGCTCTTGGTCGCCATCATGATGGTGCCGATATACATATTTTTCGTCGGTCGCCGCACGATATATTCAGCTGACAGGAATTCAAATATACCTATCAAACGAATCAAGAGAGAAATAACTGGAATGTGTGAAATCTATTCAATATAGAAAATAATAAGAACTGAACAACACATGATGAGATCATATTTTATTGAGCTGCCAACATAAAAGGAACTCCGAAAAGAAATAAAAGAAAATTTCATATGTTAATATAATTGTCAAAATAAAACAAAAGGAGATATTAAATTTTATTTGAAAACGAGATAAACCTTAATTTAATCCACTTTTGTCTTCCTACTTTATCTCTGTATTGTGTTTACATATGTAATGAAAGGCGAAGAAAAAAAATACTCAATTATCATAAAAAGCTTTGATGATAATCCAAAATGATGCATAGCCTTCTTTTTTTTTTATTTCTTCGTTTCTGTCTATAATTCAATGTGGAAATGAGAAAAAGACAAATTATGAATGCATGATAACATCTCCGGAAGGAATTAGACACGAAATATGCAGGAGAGCATAAAGCTTTTTTTTTTAAGTCTTAATTTATTGCTTCTTTTTTAATTTCTACAAAGGAAAAAAATATTAATTTGACTCGAATGAACATGACATTTGATGCTCTCCGGATATGCACTTTCATATACATATATTATAAGGTTTTCGTCGTAATTATACATCGTTAAAAATGTCAGATGGAACATGTCAAATACATCCGATCTTCGTTTTCAATATATCAATGATTACTACATCTATTTAATGTGTATGTTCACTTTTTTGATTTCGATCGATTGATCATGGATTGACATGATTGTTTGTAGTTGCGGAATGATCTATCAATGATCTATCAATAAAATGAGTAGCACGCAACATACTCTTTTTAAATAGATCTATAAACATATGGCGGAAATAGAAATGTATATTGTTCGTCATTATTTTTTGATCTTGAGTCGGTCAATGCTTCGAACACTTCAAAGTGCACACGTACATCACACTTTTTTTATAATGTAGAGACTATACTAGCTTATATAAAGCGCGAGCACGAGAGTAGACTACTGAAGCACTACTGATATCATATGGTTAACGAATATATATATATATATATATAGTACATATAATATAATATACATGTCTAAGTTTGATGGACCACAAAAGTAAACTGCTGATTAATGATGAACTGAATAGAATTATGAGTTTGGTTTTTTTCTCTCTTCGTTTGTCAGTTGACACAGTAAATTGACAATGTTTTTCAAGAGATCGATCCCTAGGGCAATTATTCAAGTTTCTTTCTCTTCATCTATTTTTTTTTGGCAAAGAAATTTTATTATTTGCTTGAATAGAATGACTATCAAGCTCATCAATATCTTGTAATGAAACATTTTTTTTGTCTAATAATTATTGACATCTATGATCGTCAATCATCATCATCACCGTTATCATATGTTACAGTTGCATTTGTGGTTTTGCTTGGATGTTGTTGTTTTTTTTTGTAGATTGATGTATAACAAACTTCGAAGAAAGGCTATTCTTTTCTTCGAGTCTACTTGATTGCGGACGTTTTTTCTTAATTGTAGGAAAAAAATGTCCGCAAAGTAGAAACAGGGGGAGAGAGACAAAATAATCGCATAGTGGAAAATGTCCACGAAGCAGAATTGCGGAGCGGGGGGGGGGGTGGAGGAGAGAAAATATGTCCGCATTATGGAAACAAACGAAAATTGATATTTTAAGATGATTTATGCAAATAGCTGTATTGAATAAAATCAACTGTTTCAAGCTGGTCTAGTGTACTTCGTCAATGTCATCCAGGCCATTTTATAAGCATGCATTGTGAAAGAAAAACATTTAAAGTGACAAAACTAAACCTAGACGAATCAAATAAAAATGTCCATCGTGACAGATGATAGGTTTTCTCCAATTTCCACACAATCTAATAAAGATGGTATAGTTTTTATCGATACAACTGATAAGGATGCTCTTGATTATGAACCTAAAAACAGTTAGATGTTCAACTATACGTCATAAATGATTTTTTTGTATACTTTTTCCGCCTAATAAATCTTTTCTTGATTCCACAATGCGGACATTATTGGCTCTCCCTCGCCCCCAATTCTACTTTGCGGGCATTTTCCACTCTGCAAATATTTTTGTCTCTCTCCGCCTGTTTCCACTTTGGGGATGTTTTTTCTTAGTTGGAGGAAAAAAATGTCCGCAATCAAGCTGTATCCCTTTTCTTCTCGTGCATCGACTTAACATACAGCAGTGGAGGACGAAAGTATCTGTACTCAATAACCTTGGTTTCAGTCTTATACATGTATAATGACCATGTGCTCATTGTAGCGTACATATCCATCATAGTTGATTTCGTTTAATTAAAGTTCTGGTGACGAAAAGTTAAATAAATAAGAGGACTTTTTGGTATGTTATTTCACCTGCTATGTATTTATTCCTAGCATATCTATATTATACAGTTGATTGTCAGATATGATATGCTGATTTATTTTCTATTCATGTAATTGGATATATAGAATGTTGAGCAAAAGTTACAATTAGCAATGAAAAAATATCCATATGGTTGTTTGAATAAGGACGTGTACTCAACTACCTTTTGTTGTTAATTAGTGTTGTTGGGATTGGTTTCTGTACTGCTGCTGCTGCTGCTACTACTACTAATAATAATAATAAAGTAATTGATGAAGTTTCGTCATGTGGTAAATTTTCTGTTTCTTTTAAGACTTAAAATTAGATCAAAAAGAATAATAATGTTTTCTTAAAGAATTCAAATAAAAATGCACGTGCATATTGATTTAAAAATCTCAAGTGTTCAATAATAAAAATGAATAGAATTTTTCAGTCTCTCTCTCTTCTTATTTGCTAATCTATGTTAAAACGTTCATTAAAGTAAATGAGCGAATAAATATGTAAGAGATTTGTTTCGTCGAAATAAATAATGAACAATTCAATGAATAAGAAATCACTTATTTTTGGTAGAGATAATTATTGATAAGATCATAATTACATATCTATATTCAACATTAAATTAAGATGACTAAACCGTTGAACTAAATGAATGTTTTTATATGTTATCTATCATCACTCGATATCTTGTTTTAAGATCTTATGCAGATAATTATACTACAATTAGTGAAAAAAATCGGACTAAGTGATATGTCTGTTCATCATGGGAGATACGATATGCCATATCGTACAAATTGCTTATTCTGATGGACTTGAACTTTTAGAAACAAAGATTTAATTGTAAATTTCTTTTTTTCTTGATAAAAATTCGAAAACAAAGTAAAATCCAGACGAATATGTAGAAAAACTAATTTTCTTGACTCATATGTAATCATTAGGAAAAAGAATGCAGAGTGAAACTATGTTGTCTTCTACAGTGAATAACATTCCGTTACTAGCGTTCACATTGGCATATATGACTATAGGTATGTAACAAGAGGATTTTTCCCTGTAACAAATAGCACATACTTGTGTTTCTCTAAACACATGGTGGCATTTTTTACAATCATCGTCATTGGAATTCAATAATTTGTTATGCATGAAATAAAATTGTTTGATTGAAATGGGTCGGTAAAAATATTTCCATGTAATTCTGTCTGAACCACAGTAACTACAATCGAGGAATAAAAATGATAGATGCAAGAGCTTTTTTTCATATTTGCATAAATTTTGCCAGTAGAATACTAATCAAGAGAATTCACTCATTGATAGAACGATTTTTAAATGAGCCTTGCATAGAAAGAGTAATAGAAAGGATCGAAGTCGATCGGCTTTTTCTCATGATTTATTATTGATTTTTTTCCCATAAAACAGCATGATCTTGTTCAAATGACCTTCATAGTAGATTTTCCGAGTTTAAAATTGCTATAAAATAAATTATCGATAAAACTCATTTATTATCAAAGTGTCAGACTTTCTAGTGTCTCTTATTATTATTATTATTATTATTATAGATTCATATAGAAATTTCTATGAGACAGTCAGAAGAGTGGTAATTTTTGGTTCATCTATTCAAAGCTTCAGAATAAGATTTATTCCTTCGAAATTTCATACTTCTAATTCTATGAAACTTTTATTTGTGCCAATTATTGAAATTGTGAGCTAATTTTAACTATAGCCTTCATATGATCATGGTATTTTATACATAAACTCATCTAAATTGGCACAATTCAACAACAAAGATCTATGATTACAAATCCTCTCAGTAGTTGTCTAATCTCAATCGAGCATATCTAATTAGGTAAGATTTATATTGGGGAAAAAATCTCCGTTTCATCATTAGACGAATATATCTAGAAACTGCAGGAAAGAATTAATTCTAGTATAGTTAAGGGCGAAGTATTATTTTCTCATCATGGAATATTCTTTTTAAACAGCTAGTCGAAGACTGAAAAGAAAATAATGAATGACACAAAATAAATCTTATGTTTGAATAGCACGTCACTATTCATCATAGGAAGCGGTTCACTTCAAATAATACTATTCTAGATGATTTTCTTTCTCGATGAGCTAAAAATGTATCAAGATAAAAGCCACTATAATAAGGCAGTGACGTTGAAGAGGACTATTCTCGTTCATGTTATTTGTTAAAAAAATCAAGATTCTTTCGGCGACAAAGAATAATTACATATCGAATGTTTGCTACTGTTAAGAAATTGAAGAATATAAAACTGTACATAGAAAAAGAAACGATATTCTTGAAGAAATCATGTTGAAAAATTATTACAACGATAAGAAAAAAAGATTATCTGGCGCAACGAGAAAATTTTATTTCAAGAAGGAAATACGGTTTTGATCTAATGATAAGACAAATGTTAAATATATATATAAATGATGTTCATAATAACCTTCTAGTGACAAACTAGTTCATTCGTTTGTATGATAAATAATTCTCAGAGGTAATGTTTTCTCACGAGATGAAGAACAAATGATATCAGTACACTTTCTAACCTTTTTTCTACCCCCACATGTAACCAATCAAAGTCCCATGGGATTTTTTGCACACGAGAACAGAATATGAACGATAACTTGTGAGGGTTCCCTTGATAAAAAGAAAGAAACTTATGGCTTCTTATCGCTAAAAAAAAGAGAAATAAACATCGATCATGTGTATTTTATCGGATGCTTTTATCAATAACATGAGTATACGTTTCATTTTGTTAGTATTACCTAGCCATTAAGAGTGACATATTCGTCTGTCGTTATTATTTTACTATAAATTAGAGTTTACTTTTAACGATGTATTTTTGATTTAAATGAATGCAATTTATTTTGACTGTGTGGATGTCACGATGATTCACAGACGAGCATTGCTTGTTTGAAAATCAAAAAGTTATGAGTACTGTCTAGAGTATGGAACATTCACTACTATACTGTCAAATTTTTAATGCTATAATATGACAAGAAATCAACGATGCATTGTAATTGGTTATGAATGTTACCGCTATTTGAGTTCCACAGATTAATTAGTGTCATTTTTATCGTTAGCGAACTTGCAGATATGCACAATTTTAGTTGAATAACATATTTAGAATATTGACAGTGACATTAAACAATTTGTTTAGACCTGCAGAATGTTATTATTGATTCATCTGATCATTAGAAAGTGAAAAAGGCCTCCTCATGATAGGTATAGGTCATTTCCTGACGTTCTTGATTTGTATACTTTTGTGCCGCAAATTAAAATGATTGTTTGAAGTTTAGAATTGTATTCTAACTAAATGATAACGATAGTAACTACTGTTGTATTCGTTTTATTTCTGAAAAAAGTTCACATGATAAACATGTAGCCATTGTAAACTTTTGAATCAATCGAATGACCTGCGATATGTTTATTTGTTCTTATGATATAGACAGTAATAATTGATGAACTAATTTTTATCGGTACAATCTTTAGCAAATTCGGATTGATGATAGCCCATTGTAAAACACATATTGACTTTTTCATTTTGAGAGAGTTGTTATATTACGATTAGTTCTGTTTTTTTTTCTGTCTGTTTATGGCAATCTTTTGAAAATTAAGGCATTTGAGTAGATTAGAGAATGAACTTTTTGTGATATGATCCATAAAAATGTGTGCATGATAATTTATGTATTTCATCTGAAATACACAAATGAACTTGATTATACAATCATATTTACAAGAGTGGATGATGTTCGATTGTTTTATTTTGCAAAATAATAAATCATAAACGATAAATAACAGTAGTAGGACATCTATATGTTTTTATGAAAGCTTAAATAATTTCAGTATTTCGTTGTAGATTTTTCTATCAAGTTTTAGTTTTAATATGATGCATGCATTAATATTCTAGTTATTACTTGTCAATTTAGAACAAACCATTATAATAAATCGAGGTCACATCTTAAAATAAACAATGCCTTTATAATAACATGGAAATCGAGGTATCACAAATGAACTTTTTTCTAAATAAAATTTGCTGGTTTGCATGTCTGCTCATGCGAAGTTAGATTTAATAAATAACTAAGATAAATTATAAATGACACATTTCTTTTTTTGTCATTTTGTTTTAAATAATCCTCAGTAGCACGTTTTATCCTAGCATTTATTACACAAAGAGATGTGACAAAATTCATCATTTTTTAATCTAACGGTTTAAAACAAAAGAATTCCTCATTATCCCATCATGTCATGTTTCTATGAAGGAATTACTGTCGAAAATTTCATATGATATTGACGTTCATTTTCTTTTTCAGTCATCTGATCGGTAATAGGCATGTGCAGCATTTTGATAGCATGCAATAAGTTATCATTTAAATCCGTCAATTCTATTCACATGGGTTTCGTTTTTTTACGCACAAAATCGACAAAAAAAAAAGAAGAACCGGTCAACATCGAAAAAAAACGAACGCGACAAGACTGAAGAAAAAGAGACAAAAAACAAATATCTATTTGTATAGGGGTGTTTGTCTAAAAGAATGTAAAGACAAATAAACATAATTATGAATTTATCGACTTGAAAAAATATAAATGTTTATTATAAAAAGACAGAATGGAAAACAAGCGACTACGTCGTGCTCGATACAGCATTAAAAGAATTCGTTGGTAGACAACTTTCGGCATTATTCGATGTTGATAAATCTGATAATGAAATATGATTAAGAATTTCTATTTGTTTTTCAATCGTTGAAATATTTTCTTCGAGATCTTTTGCATCCATTGATAATGTTGATTTCATTCGTATGAAATGTTCATAATCATCGTATTGTTCATTAGAAAAATATTTTCGAAGAATATTTGTTACTGTACGACTACGCCGATCAATACCATCTTTCAAAGATTTTGCTTCATCATGTTTTTGTTGAGCTTTTTCACGTCGTTCGATTAAAGATGCCTTCAACAGAAAAATCAATGAAATTTATATTTTAATAGATTAAAGTCGCTATTCTTTAAGGATTCGAATCCAGCGTTTTTAAACAAAATTTAATTCGTCTGTGTGCGTGAACAATGAAAAATTTAGTTATCCGTTGGCTAAAACTTGATTCAATGCTCTTTCAAACAGATACAAATCAGAACTACTAGGACTTACTTTTGTATGTTCATTACTACCGGAAATTATTAATAGATCATTTTCAACTTTAGCTAATCGAGTACTAAGTTTGAGAAGTATTGATGTTATTGTATCGATTTCGTCAATGTGTAATTTAAATTTTTCGATTTCGCTTGATTCAGCATTAGATTCGATAATACTCAATAGCTAAAAAAATGAAAATATGAATTAGTTAATTATGTTTTGTTTTTCGTTTGAAATTAGTTTTATACCTTAATACCCAGGTTTTTATTGTCTTCGATTTCTTCATTGATTGTTCGTTGATTTTCTTTTAGGATTTGTCGACGCTTTTTCAAGTTTGTTAATAAATCATCCTAAAAACAAAATAAGAAATAAAATAGTAATCTAACAAGAAATAAAAATTTTAATTTTACCACTTGTCGACAGGTATCATCATCAAAAATACAATTATCATTCGATACTGTTCGATGAATATAATCCGATGATGAATTACTTGAAGTTGCTATTGAACTTGTATCACCACCTGAACTTTGTCGTGAACGTATACGTCTCAAACGATCTGGAATGGGAAATAATCCACGAGTAAAATCCGTACTGAGATGTTGTTTATTGGATAATGTTAAACGTTGTAATTCATTCAATGAATTATTATGTGAATAACGTAAAGCAAATTCTTTTAAATTAAATTGTAAATCATTTTCGTCACGTGGTTGAAATCGTCGAAAAGAATTCGACGATTTATTTGGCAACTTCTGATAGGAGTTTATTGGTGAAGCAGAAAAAAGACCGGGTTTAGCAAGTGAATAAGTTTTCGATGTTGCTAACGGACGATTGGTTGAGAACAGTTCATTTATTGGAGACGGACATTGTTGTACTGTTTTAACAAGTCGAACTGGCTTTCGAATAGTTGGTGGTGGATGAACTGATGTGGGATTGGATACTGCATCAAAATATTGATCAGACGAAGGGGGCGATGGTGTGGACGGTAATTGTCTGAATGATAAATCATTCCAAGAACGCCTAAAAATATACATTTATTAAATAAAACAATTGATATATATATATATATATATATGTATTGTAATTTTATGCATGAACTTCGTGATTAGTTATTATTCTCTTTTTCGATTAATTCTTTTGTCTTAGTAAAAAAATTCCTATTTAACTGCTTTATACTCAAGCGATATTTATTAGAAGCGAGGGACTCTCTAACAAAAATGTTTGGTCTATTGATTAGAGTACCTGTTCATATGCTTGACTTATTGTACTATAGATTTGAATATAAATAATGTAGAGACCATGGTTCCCGATTACTTTTCGAAGTGAAGGGGGCTAAATTTTGGCAGTCAGTATACGTCAAAAAGCACGTCTTTGATTTATAAGATCGTCATCTAACTTAGATGATCTAAGTTCATTTTTATTAAAAATAAGTAAATCCAACATATGTATAAAAAGTAATATTTCAAAAAGCTTTTCAAAATTCATCATCTTTCTATTCCAATTGATCAGATTCAAAAAATAATGCTACATTTCGTGATTTGAGATTGCGTATCAAATAGACAGATACAGAACGGCCTCCAAAAGTGATGAAATTTCTGGCAGAAATAACAAATAGAAAGGCCAGACTTTCTGCCAGAAGTAAAAACTAATTAGAATGAATAAAGTTTCTGACAGAAATTACAAATAGACTTCCTGGCAGAAATAAAATAACAAATAGAGTGGAGTGAACTTTCTGTCAGAAACAAATAGAATGACTAGATTTTTCGACAGCAGTAAAAGGTAGAAATTACAGATTTTCTGGCACGAATAGAAAATGAACAGCGGAGTAACCACTAGAGACGAACAACTGCAGAACGAGAATGTTCATTTAACAATAGAGTGCATAAATCAACATTTTTACTAGAAAAGAAACATCTTAATTGACGGTACACAGACGTACTGCAATCAAAACTTTTCGATTAACCCAAAATATAGGAAACATTTTCGCAGAAACAACTTTTTATTTCTTAAATTTTGTGGGGGGCTGAACCCCCACAGCCCCCCCCCCCTCCCGTAATCGGAGTCCCTGGTAGAGACAAGGAACAAATATCCTTGACAAGGGTAAGAATTTTTCATATGAACCTGAAGACTGTATGTCGAGTAAAGGTCAATGAAATATGTCGCGTCCTATGTTGCCTCGTTTTCTTTTTCTATTAATGAAATGTATTTCCTGTTGAATGTCGCTTAATGTCTGAGCAGAGTTTGCCTTTCCCCACCTGTCATCTTCATCATCATCATCATCATCATCATCAACATTATCATCATCATCGATGTCTTTTGATACAAATGGCTCTTACGGCGTACTTTTTATTAATCTATTTGCAAACAATGAAAATGTCGACAGTGTGTACAGCAATTTATCCTTGTCCTTTTGTTGCGTTTCAATAAAAGATAGATCTAAATAAATCATGTTTACCTTGTTATATTACGTTGAGAATTATTATTTATTGTTGCGTGTTGCAGAAAATTAGTATTATTAATTTGTGAACTTGAAGGTGATAAAGTATAAATTTTAGGTTTAGTTGGCAATATATTTGCTGGAATTGATGTTAGAGAAGAATTTGTTGATATATTATCCGTATAGATTCGATTTTCAAAAAATTCTCGTTTTGATTGAAAATCATTTTCGGAATTTTCTTGTTGTTGTGATGTGCTACTAGATGATGTTCTAGTTTGTTGACTAGCTGATTTTGGTCTTACGATAGTTTCATTTGTTAGTGGAAATTCTGTTATCGTTAAATTTGTATTTGGACGTAGATGACAATTGTGTAGCGCATCTTTCGATATTGATCGGGTTAAATAAGAAAACATATCATTATTTCCATTCATTGGAATTGAACGAGATTTTTCACGTAAACGTTCCGTATATGATGCTTGTGTATCTTCTAATGACGTGTCACTCGCTAAATAGAAAATGCAGAGATATTTTATGTATGCAAATTAAACTAAAATCTACTCATGTTAAATTTAAATGGTAAGAATACAGAATAAAACTCAATAGTACAAGCTGACACCTTTATTAAATCTATTCGTCTTATTCTATGCATTTTGAAATAAAAGAAAAGAACAAGAAAAGGAGAACCGATTTTGTTGGCTAAAGAAAGAAAAAGAGATACACGCGTTTTTCTCCTTCTTCTTCATCTTTTTTAAACATACGTATATGCATTGTTGTGGATCTATATATTCGATAGCATATTGAATGTTTGCGATATTGATTAGTATAATATTCGTCACGGCTTCGAACATGATATAAAACAGTTCGATTTACATACATCATACTTGTGGTGTATAGGAAAATGAAAAATGAAAAGAAAATAATCGAAAACGATCAAAAGGAATAATTTTTTCTCCTCTCAAGGGTATATTTATTGCAAAAAACAATTAATATGATGATGATGATAGTTATGTGTTGAGAAATCATAACAAAAATATAGATTTTTCTTTTATATATATATGAAGAGAAAAAGAAAAATATATTCAAGGCCAGTAAAACATACCATTTCTTAGACAACCATTAGTAAATGTATGTTGTTCAGAGTAAGATCCAATTTCTTCATTCGTTGATAATATATCAATGTGGTTGACATTTATTGAATCATTGTGAGAATTTGAACTACAAATAAAGATTCATATATTTATGTACTCTATAGAAAACGTATAAGGTTTCGGATCGATTCTTTTTTTTTTTTATAAAATAAAATTCAATATTTGCTGAAGTAATAAAAATGACTTTTTACCTAATCATATTATTTGGTATAGGTATTGATTCCGATTGTTTAGGCTAAAGCATTTAAAGAATAGAATAAAATTGATTTAATTCTAACAATTTCTCGAGTGACTCACTCGTTCAGTTATAGTACTACTAGTACTTGTTATTGATGATGTTATTGTTAATGCAGAATCTTTATCTAATATCGATGGTGAAGGTGGTGGAGGCCAAAAAGCTTGAACGGAATCCGATAGTATAACTGGTTTCGTTTTTGTCGTGGTGACGATGATTGGATCATTGTTTATTTCTGATGATGATTTCATTTTCCAATCAATTAGTGCTGATTGTATAACTCGTTTTTGACGTGTTTTATTATTATTATTATTTGCAACTGAATAAGTTAAATGAGATACTGTGTCGTCGTCACAATTAGGAGGATGTTGACTTGATTGTTGATATTCATTATCATGCGTTTGAGATTGAGATTCAAATGATCGATATGATGAAGATGAATTCGTACTAAGACTATTGATACTAACATTTGATATTGTACGATTGGTTGTTAACATTAATTTTGGAGTTTTTTTCAAAGACGACGATGACGATGACGAGGACGTTGAAGATGGTGATGACGATGATGACGATGATAAAATATTTGTGTTATTAACTGGCGGATAAAGATAATAGTGATATTGTGGTGGTGTAGAAATGATAAGTGTCGATGTTTGAATCATCGTAGATTGATCTCCATTACATGATGATTTTGATGGCGAAAGAAAGAACGGTTCTTTACTTGTTTTTTGATGATCATGTAGAACATAGTCACATTTGGGGTCAGTTACCGGTCGAAAGAGCAAACCATTATTTAATGAATCACCTTCATCAGGTTTAATAATGGTTGTTGTAGTAGATTTGGTTGACATTGATAATGAACTGTTATTGACACCAGTATTTGTACACGGTGGTATTGATGAATCTAAATGAGAATATTATGAGGAAAAAGAAGAAAAAAAAGAGTAATGAAATAACCTTGGAATACACTCCACCTACTTTCTCACTCTTTTTCTTTTACGAACATGTCATCATAGTTAACTCTAATGATGACCTTCGTTCATATGCTTACCGATGCTAGAAGAACTAGTACCATTGATGTTCTTGTCGGTTGATGTTGAAACAAGAGAAATCAATGATTGTCGTTCGTTATTGTTATTTGTTGTAACCTTGTCAAATTTATGAATATCTTCTTTTGATATTTCACAATGATTGCTGTTGATCGAAGATACAGGAAGAAGAGATTCAACATCCGTACTAAGACGCTTATTTCCGTTTGTCCCTGTTGTTAATGTTGTCTGCTGTTTAGCTTTTCGTTGGGCACGTAGTTGAGTGGACGATGTACGTCTCAATTGTTTGTTTTCTTCGGTTGATTTTGATGATTTGTTATTACTGCTGTTTGATCGACCAATAAAATTAAGAAAACCATTACTTAGCAGTTTTTTAGCCGTTGTTGTCGCTGCTGAAGACGATGAGGATGACGATGATGGCGATGGTGATTGTTGTGGATTAATAATTGTATTGAGTGAAGATGTTTTTACAAGTAAACTATTTAATGGCATAGGTTTATCAAATGATGATGTTTGTCGTTTTAATAAATCTTATTTAAAAAGAAAAAAAGAAATCAACTCAATGACTGATTGAAAAAGAAACGAAGAAGAAAGAAGAGGTCATTCATACTTGCATCGGAATTGTTTGTGCCATTCGATTCTTTTTTTTGCGAGACGTTGTTGCTACCGTCATTGAAAGTGACTGTAGCAGCAGTAATAGTGCAATGAAGGTGAGCAGCAGTTGTTACTCGTTGAGAAGTAGTGCAGTATGGCTCGACGACATTTTCTTTTTTTTCTTCTCTGCAGGGTCGGCTATTGCTACCCTCTCGCTTCGATAGCGGTGATGGAGAAAGAGAAAAAGAACGAACATTTGTAGTTGTGGTGGTCAGCGGGTTAGCCGTGATTGTCCTACTCGTTGTTTCAATTCGCTCTTTTTCTCTCAATGTCCCGACATCACGTTGATCATCATATCGTTTCTTTTGTTCGTCATTGTCGACGCTATTACCATTATCATGGGACAATGAAGATGAAGACGCAATTTTAACCGTCTGTTCGTAATTACTAATACAATCTGTATCGACCGGCATTGGTGATCGTGACCGTAAAATCTCCTTAGGCAAATGCCAGTCAAAATGAACAGATTTCTTTATACGATTATTATTATTTGTATTTGTATTTGTCGGTGATTTTAAACAACCATTACTGCAAACCATTGTTCTATATATACATATACTTATATCTCTATGGAAGTAATTCGATCGAATGAAAAAATAACATAAAAAAAAAAGAAAGAAAACGAACTGACAATCACTTGTCATATAGTTTTTTGATTGGTATTTTATACGAGAGAGAAAAAGTAAACATAGACAGACTGATGTGAAATTCACTTACGATTCCTTTTGATCTTGGTGCTCTGGTGGTTTTAATCCATCGCCATTGTTTGTCGTGATTGTGACGTTTGTTGTTGGAGATATTTGAGATGAGGTGATGATAGCCTTTGCTGAACGCGTTTGATTATGATGGCGATTAGGTGACATTGACATAGTCATTATACGACGTGTCGTTATTGTTGCTGTAGGACCAATGTTGTTTCGTGATGTATCAGCAGTTAATGTTTGCGAAGTAAGCTCTTGATATTGATTTAGCGATGACCCTTTGGTAGATGACAATGACTGTTCATGACCTTTTGGATAAGTGAAAGAAGTTATAGACGCAGAAGGAGAAATTGGAGACGATAAAGAAACGGTATTTGCTGGTGACAAGGATTTGTAATCGATACGAGTTGAATGTTTTTGTTGATATTCACTTAATAGTGGACGTTTTGTTAGTGACTGAATCCGTTCAATATTGTTGGAACTTGTTCGTCGTGCTATACGGGAAGGAATAATTGAAGATATAGATGTTAGTGTATTAGTTGTTGTTGTTGTTGTTTCTGATGATGCAGCCGATGTATCACTTGCAAAATCATTACTGTCCACTGGAGATAATGCACGTGGTGTGCTTTGTGTTATTGTATCAACTGATAAGGATGAAATCGAATATGAAGATTCACGTCGTTTATTTGAAAAATTATCATTATTATTATGATTCTATTAAAATAAACAATATTATATTTATAGAATAAAAAAACATTTTTTTGAGTGATTTAAATGATTTCTGAATAGGTTTTTAATTGAAGAAAAACGCATTATGCTTAAGGTTGTGGAAATTATATGTCATAACAAAATTTATGTTAATAGCAGAAATATTAAAATAACGTTGATATAATATTTGCATAAGAAGAGTAAACAATGAGATTATTCGTTATGAGCAAAAACTACTACGTATATTTTTTTTTCGATTATAAATTTAAGCAAAGATAGTTAAATGAAGCAAAAGAAAAAAGAAAGAAATTATGCATACGTGTTAAATCATTTTGTTATTTGATGACTTACCAAGGATGAATTTGGAAGTTTTTTTTGTGGAGCATCAAGCAAAGGACGATCATATCGTCCATTAAGTGAAAGAGGTCTTCCAAAAAGAAACTGTTGATAACGTGGTTGTTGATGTTCTTGTTGTTGCGGTTGAAAATATCTTGTTACTTTAGGTCGCATACGTACTCGAGTAACGTTTCTATTTGTTGTTGTTGTTGTTGTTGTTGTTTGTTCGTTATCTGAACGTTTGCCTGTTGGTGGTAATCCATGTTCTTGCTGTGGAGTTGGGCTCCAAGTAGCTCGTTTAAGTAGCCGTTTCTCTTCAATGAATTCATTATTGCCGATTGCTTTAACAATTTCAGTATAAATATATTCTGAAGGTGTTGATGGCTTATCCTTTGAACTTGGCATGTTTTCTTGTCGTAAAGTATGACATTGAAGTGATGAACGACGATCTGAAGATGGCATCGATGATATCGGAGATGTTTTCTTCTCCTTCTCATCAATTAGCAATTCGGTATTGTCACATTTGGTTTCCAAAACTCGCATTCTTTTATTGTTCAATGTTTAGAAAAACCAAATGATAATAACCTATAAAAACAAAATAATATGTTGAATTTTCTTTTTTTGTTTTAGTTTATTTCTTTCATTTGCTATTTGCCTTTCGGTCTGTTGAACCAAAAAGGACACGAATATCAGAAATCATTCATTCACACACACACACACACACACACATTTATATATAGACTTGCAATTAGCTAGAAGCTACAGATGTTTTGACAAATAACAAATCGACAGGTAAAAGCAAGAAAGTCAACGACTAATATGGCAACATCAGGCGAAGAATAAAAACAAAGAAAAAGGAAGGCGACATAAGCACATAAAATAAAATGTGTCTACCTGATAAGTAGTAGAAGACAGCAAGATTAACAAAAGAGAAGAAAAGATTTTCAAATGAAATATCTTTTATATTTGCTATTGAATAAAATGTTGCATAGAAGAAAAGACAATTCATATTGTCTTTTGCTGATAATAAATAATAATAGTAATAGTATAGCGGAGTGAGATATTGATCTCAATTAATAATATAACGCAGTATAAGGATAAGGTTTTTTGTAGACGTTGTCTACATAGAATGAATATGATAAACATTTGTCTCTTTTTATCTGCTAGTTTTTTTGCTTTTTTTCCGTTTAGCTCCATACATATCCATCGTCATTATCCTGATGATCGTCATCGATATTGCGACGACAACGATGACACTAGTGACGGCGGTTGATGTTATCCTCACGCTGTTATTCTAGCCCCATGTAACATTATCAAAATACGCACTCAGTGACAGACAATGCTGCAACCAAAAAAAAAATTATATGAGAACTATCTACACAGAAATATTTGTTTGCCTCAAATGTGTTTTATTTAATCATTGTTGATCTTAATTCAATCAATTATAATTAATCTATTATCGTTTTATTAATGTTTAGTCCGAGATAAATGAAGCATTAGTAGTATCTTTCTTTTGCCAATGTTCAATAGAATACATTTAGACGCCTTATCATTTATAGTATTATCTATGCTCATTTACAAACAGACTCCTATTACGTATTATGAATAGATTAAGTGTATGATGGAAGAAATAGTAAACGCAACTGTCTACCTGTCTGTCTAAGCTCTCTATCTCTCTCTCTCTCTCTCTTTGTACATCTTGAAAAGTAGTCTTTCTGATTGAAATAAAAATCGAAAGTATCTTCCTTTGCATGAAATTACTTTTCGTTTTTTTTTTCTTCTTCATTTATGCCAAGTCAAACTAAACATTAGCGAAGGTCATATATGGACATCCTATATTTAGTTTGTTTATATGTAATTATAGGGAGAGAAAAAAAAGAAATTCATTAAGCACAAATATCTGTAAAATACATACTGATTATTGCCTATTTGTAAATTAACTACGTAGATCATTAGTTCAATTTTCTTCAAAACAATATTTCATTACAAGTAGCTATAGTATCAGCAACCACTAACCATTTCGTTACAAGTAAAGCAAGAAATAAATAAGTAGCACAGAAAGAGAGTCATACATATCATACATATACAGAAAGAATGACACTCACACATACATGACATAATGTCCATAATGTCCAACAAAGAGAAAAAGAAAAGAACTAAATAAAAATAGACATACAAGCAAAAGAACCCACTTTACCTGTTTGTTTAATACAATAAGCAACAAGGAATTGTCGTCGTTATTATTTGTCTCACTATTATGATCAAGAGGAGAGCGAAAGTTTAAATTGAGCAACAGCAGTAACAACAATAACAACAAAAGAGGAAACAATTATTACATAAAAAATTCTGTTGATGTGGCTGCTTGCCTGTTTCTACTCGAATAGTTCTCATCTAGTAAGTATATTGAGATTGATATAACTGGCAAACGGGTCGCTCAATTTTCATCGCCATACTTCTACTTCTCTATAATACATAAGTACTCATATATGTATATATACACATTCATGCACAAAAAGAAATATCTGATCGCCATCTAAGCCGAATGGGGCAAGTCATGTAGGAATATATGTATAAAGTAGGATGACGAAGATTTAAACCACATTCAAATAAAAGATGATGAGAAAGCATAGCAATAACTGTTTCTAGTAGTTTTACTTATATAACATGTTTGTACAAAGGTGATAGTCAACACTTTCATACTTACTATTCGTTGACAAGGGTGTTAATTATGCATATATCATTGTCTTTATATATAAATATTCTTTTCAATGGATAGTGAGAAACTACAGAGACATATGCCATCCGTCTAAGTCGATACCTATGACATCCAATCAGAAATGATTGCCGACAATGTCTGCAATTTTGTCACAGGTAATCAGTATTACTTGTTTTTTTTTTCTTTCACTTTTCTTATTGATTGCTTTTTTCCTAGTACGAAATAGATATTTTATTATATTGCTCATAGTTGATTACAGAAGAGCGTTGAAGGATGAACTATACATTCGACAAGTAAATACTAACGTATACACACATATTAACGTATGTGTAGATGCCCGTACATATACATTTTACGTATGGTAAGTAGGAGGTGGTATGAATCAATTTAAAATACATCGGTATATGCAGAAGATATACCTGATTGATTAATGCATCGTGGTTTGAGCATTGAAAAACGATGCGTAATAATACTGATATATATTAGCGAGGTTTCATTAGAGAAACATCACCATTAATCGTTTTTTTTTGCTACACATCTTTTTTTTTTTATCACTACCCTATTCGTCGATCCACAAGCACATGAACGCATACACGACGACATTGGAGGTCGAATTATGAAATGGTTATTCAGCAGCTTGGAAAAAGAGATGATAAAACGTTTGATTTAATCGTTATCGAGAGACAGTATTCAAATAAATCTGAACCTTGAACTGCCAAAACACCGGAAAAAAATTAAAATCTATGATGGTCTATATATCTCAACATAATCATCACTCCGGTTTTTATTTCCAGTTGACAGTTGTATAAATCGTTTAGTATATACTCAAGGTTCCATTTAATTATGAATATTGCTAACCGTAATTATCGCGATCGAAAAAAAAAGAAAACGGAAAAATAGAACAGTAATCATTCATCAATATTATTTAATATTGTTGAAAATTGGGATAAAAAGAAAGTAAAACAACCATGAATCCAAGGTTAATAAGACGTTTAATAATGCTCATTTACAAGTTGAGCTTAGCTTTGATAATTTCTTTTTTTTCTTAATTTAAGAAAATTCAAAGTAAAACAATATGACTTGTGAAATTAATTTTGATTGCTACGAAATGGGTTTAATTAATTTTTTGTTTTTCATAGCGTGAAAAAGGTCTTTATTATCTTTTTAAACAATCTATTTGATAGTTATGATCGATTAGATTTCTAGACGAGTCTGATTGATTAAAAAAAATCTACCTAATTTGTTTCAAGATATATTCTAATTATAGAAAAAAAACAACATTCGATAGAAAAAATTCTTATCTACGTGTACCGATTTGATCTCGCATAAATCAAATGTTATTCAATATTTAAATGCTTGTATGTTTTGTTTTTCGAAATTATAAACTTCCTAATAATTTGTTTTTTCTGCAAACCGAACAATGTGATATTGATAGACTCAACTTTGTTAATGAGTTCTGTTTTTGATGATATATTAACAAATACTTTTGTTTGTGTTTTAAGTCAACGTTATTCTAAGCATTACAGAAGAAACGTATTACGAAACAGTGTAGCGTATGTTTATAAATTCTGCCTAATGCAATATCGTGAAGGATAAAGTCAAATGCTAATATGAAAGCACAACCCAATTAAAATTCATTTCATTTTGTATTCGATTTCTATTAAGATTGATTTATGATTTCTATGCAAAACGATGTCAAATCTTCTACATCAAACATCGTATCGAATAAAAGTTCAAGTAAATAATAGAATACAAAAGAAACAAGGAGTTATCTAAATAACAGCGAAAAGAGATATTTCAAGGATTAGAGGTCAAACAAAAGAAAAGATCAATCAAATCGGATTTGGATTTGATAAAACGTGCAAAAACAACCAAATACATGCAGAGTAGAAAAAACATCATTCTGATCGAAGTTGCGATAAGGTTCCTTTGATTTGCATATGCTAGATATGATTAGATGGTATAATGACATAAATAAAAATGAAGATGGCATAATGGTTTCATAGTTTTTTTCTCTCTATGACTTGGGTTTTTTAGTATACAAATTATTATCGTCGTTTATAGTCTCTTGATTTTAGTTAAGAGGATGTTAAGATTCAACCGACTCAGTGATTATGTGATAAGCTAATCTTATGAATGATAAGCAATCAAAAAATTAATAGGGAGAAAAATGCTAGATTTGTATAAATGGCAACGTTTAACACATAGTATAATACGAGGATAAAAATGTTTCTCTACTGAACAGCAGTAGTATAACAGTGTTCGTTGATGATGGCTCGAACGAGAGAGTTGAATGAAGCGGAATAGAACAATAGATCAATGTGTTTACATGACGCTGTATACAGTCATGTTTTGAATATCAAAAGTCCAGATTCAATTGGAAGAAATTAAAGCTTAGAAAAAGAATGAACAATCTTAAGTTTTTCTGCAACATGCGAATAATATATATTGATTTAATCTAAATTCGGTAGTGTGGTGAAATACATAAGTGGCACATTCTACAATATATGATTGATTAAAAAAAGTAATATTATTAATCGAATATTGCATAGTAAATTATATAGACACTGTTAGATCATATAGTATATTTGATGTCCGAATCCGAATTGGAAATTGGAAATATTTCAGAGTAACGATAAGAGTATCCAATGGGTGTTTGCTGGAATCCATTGATAGATGGTGCCATAAATGAGCAAATTGAAAACGCTTCGGGAAATCAGATAGAGTATTAAACGAAGGAACACCCGGCCCGATTACATGAATGTTGATTACCTATTGAAGAAGAACGCGCAAAAACAGTATGTTTAGCAAGTATGTCCGCTCTTATTGTAGCATGATTCGCCAAGAGAGCACAGGTCATTGATCAAAGGTTGAAAGCAAAGAGAATGAGCACAAAAATTAATTCCTACAAAATTTTTCAAATTAATATTTATTATGAGAAAGAATAATATACGATCTCGATGTTATGGTTAATCCACAATATTAAATCAACATTCATATGACGCGTACGTGTTGAAAACATCACATAATCATAAACTCTCAGTTTTAGTTTGACAAGTAGTATAAAATGAAAAAAACATCATAGAACTAATGCTTACGGCCATACCACGTTGAATACACCAGTTCTCGTCCGATCACTGAAGTTAAGCAACGTCGGGCTCGGTTAGTACTTGGATGGGTGACCGCCTGGGAATACCGAGTGTCGTAAGCTTTTTATATTTTTTTTAGCAACTTTGTTTATCAACCAAACATACTTATCATTATCAAAACAAAACTATAAAACTTATTTTTGGTTCCTAATCTTCTCTCAGCTAAATAAATCGTATGTAAATAGTAACTTGTAAAATGCCAGATATTAACAATCTGTTTATAAATCGAAATGCAAAAAAAAAGAAGTGATTGTATTTTTAAAAACTCTCCGCCAAAAAAGCAGTTAACAAGGTCAAGAATGAAAAGTGAGTCTTATCTCAATTATGCCACAAACGCACTTTTCTGTTTCTATGAAGACACTGAATTGATTTTGATTCTCTTTACAGATGCCTTCTGTGTACAAAATGGAGTCAACAAACAATTTCCAGTTGTCATATTGATAGTCATGCGTAATTTTTAATGACAGCAAAATTACACTGCGAACAAAAGCATGGATAAATTTACAGTAATAGATCATTACAATGACAGTAAGTATAAGTGCAAGTCTAAATAAATAATAATTCTCTAATTGCAGAATGAAACTCAATTGGCTGTAGAATATATATATATACTGTTATTGAAAATGTTAGCAATTATTTCTACAATGAGATGACATCAGAAATCTTGTGCAAACTTCTGTATAAAAAATAGTAGTCATGCACAATGAAAGTAAATCTATATCATTAACTGTCTACTACTGACTCATAGGATATTGCATATCAAGGACTGATTAACATAAATGTTTTTAAATTTTAATGATGTCTATTGCTTGTTCTTTATTATAGATTTCATAGATTGCTCGGTTATTTATTTTACTACCTAGACATGTATGATAAACAACTGTGAAGAAAGAAATGCAAGTAAAATTATCTGAAAGCTAAAAAATTTGCATCTCTATAGATTTCGCGAAAGTCAGCAAGTGCATACAGTAGGTCTTTTTTTGCATTCTTCAATCATTTTCTTTTTCTTCTTCTTCTTCTTCTTCTAATAAACAAACACAAACGATGTTTATTGAAAATAAAATGAGAAATTGCATACAGTATGTGGGTGGAAAGTTGCGCACTACCTGCGTCTTGAAATTTCTATTTGCCAATCGTAATAAATTACCCATGGATTACATGCATAATTGAGATTCCTTCAGCTGATTGTTTATTATTACTTTCATAATGTTGAGTTCTTAGACAGTAATAAATATGTCGTAATAAATTTATCATTATTTTTTTTCTGATTCAAATATGACAAGGAAGGATAATAAATGTTCCATATAATAAATGTTACCTGATTCTAGATGTTAAATATGTACGGAGGATTTTTTCTTTAGTCAAATAAAAGATGAAGTAAAAAAAATGAATTTTTAGACCCAATCGAACAAATAAGTATGTTTTTTCTTGCAAATTTTCGATGAATGATGTCTTAATTTAATTTTTGATATGACATTCGAAGATCTATGTCTACATGCACTTGTTGCAAATCGTAAGTTTGAATTCAACATTCCATATTATTACTTTGACACTCTCATCTTTTTATTCCTTTTCTTTTTCTCGTCCTTATTTTCTTCTATATACTTCGTTCTTAAGAAATGCCAACTATTTCAGCAATTTGTTATTTAATATCATATTTTTCTTCTTCTTTTAAACCATGTGATGATAGAGAATGTTGTTCGATTTTTCGTGAAGTAAAACGAAAAAAAAAAGAGAAACGGACGTGGAAAGAAAAAAAAAACACATAGACGACATTTTATATTTATTAATAACAACCCTACATTGGTATTATTATATTCATCATAAAAAGAAAAACAGGTGATCTCAATCTTTTAATACGGTAATAATATTTTATAAAAATATTTTTCATCGTCATTACCTTATTTTTGTGTCTTACATGGAATAAATAAAAGTATTGATTTAAAGACTTGAAATACCAAATGTCAAAGAAAAGAGTACTCGAAAAATGATGGGTGGCAGATTGTGCACACATCTACAGTATAGCGTTTCTAGAAGAAACGATAAGGAGAAAGCGCGCGAGCGAGAGAGAAAGAAAAACGATTAAGCGTTTATCAAACTGTAATATCATAATTTCAGATCAAAATCCGCATTACTTATTTTTATACGTTTACAACAACGTATACCGAAATCGATCGTTTCTTGCCGTTCGGTCAGTGATTATATGTCTGATTCTTCTGACAACGACGAAAATAATACCATCACTAACAACAACAACAACAACAACAACAACAACAGGTACTCATTTTTCTATATATAACGATAGAGGCGTATTGATTTTCTTATCGAAATTATTCGGTTGGAGAAATTATACTAGCCTATAAATAGATTTCTTGGCAAATTCTTTTGGTAGTACAAGTTCTGGATTTGTTTTCTTTCAATATAGACTAGACTGTAGTCTTATTTGTTTTTTGTTTACTATTATTTTAAGTGACATAAAAATATCTCAATCACCAAATTATCCATATGGTGAGATCGAGGCGCTTTTGAAGCGCGAAGGACTCGACCATCGATTTCAATTAAGTTATACGAACGAGAGAAAAATTGGTTCAACATGCCAAGTTTATTACGCGCATGATTTGAAACAAAAAGATCGACGTCTTGTTGCTCTCAAACTTATACGAACTCAATATATCGATAGTTATGTTTCATATGATGATCTATTGAATTTACAACAGAGAAAAGATTGTTTTTATAAACCTCGAAATGTTATTTACAATCGTCATTTGAAATATTTCGATGATTACATTCCTATAGAGCAATATATAGGTGAACTTGGACGTTTATGTCCACATTTACCTATATCACGTTGTATTGAAAATGGTGCAAAACGTCTTGAAACATGTGACGCTTATTTAATTGCATTTGAATATATTCACGGACGAACGGTTTGGGAAAATTTAGTTCGTACAGATTTTATCTATTTAAATGAAGATGAAGCACGCACGCTGGTACGTTTGTTTATCGAACAACTTTTAATCTTATTGAAACATCACATTATTAACTGTGATTTAAATGGTTGTCAAAATTATTATTATAAACTATATGATGATGTAAGTCCAGCAAAATCAAGATATACGCAATGGATTCCAATTGAAGATGGTGAGGATGGGTATGCAAGTATGAGTGCAGATAGTAGTCAATCGTCTATGGATGATCTTGCTTCTGCATCATCATCATCATCATCGCCGTTAACATTTATTGATTTCGGTTGGTCAATATGTACAGCTGATCCAGATAATGATCGACATGAAATTCTACTACAAACACTTCAAAACTTATTCGAACGAACACCACGCATCGTTCAAATATTTGCTGGTCCTAATTATTGGAATTTTCGAAGAGTCATAGAAAGTCGGAAACAAGGTCTAAAAGAACTCCTAGATCATCCATGGTTAACAACAGGTGATACCATAATAAATAATAATGATTTATGAACACTATGGTAATTTTAAAAATTATTTTTGATATTCCTTTATTTTGTCATACTTGCACATGGAACTGTGATAGAATCAATCTATTTTTCTTGTTGACCTGGTGATTTGGTGTTTTCTTTTTTTCCTTGTATGACTTTTGCATTACCACAAAATGCATATACGCTTGTAAAGATAGGCATACAGTGGCCTTTTTTTTTTCTTTCAGTTTAGCTGCACGTCTGATGTCTAGTCGTGAACTTGTCAGTTACATATAAAATATAAAATAAAGGGAAGGAAAAAACACGGAGTGCAACAAACAAAAAGCATTATGTTGCATCTATTTTCGGCTATTATATTGAAGCATATGTAATTGATTGCTATTGCTTATTCATCTGTTTTATATATTTTTTTGTTCCTATTTCAACATTTGAAATATAAAAAAGTCTGATGAATGAGTATTTTCTGTTTCTTGAAATAAATTTTCTAAGCTGTTACTTCTTTATGAATAAAGTTGGTGATTCTTCGGAATAAAAACAGAAGTTATTATTGTTTTTTCGTTAAATCAAATAATTGGACTATTTATTCGAAATAAAAATTACACGATTATTACTCATATTTATTTACACGAATCAATATTAATTGGATCATATATTAGCAATCTATTCGGATCATTCGATTGTATAACAATGCGAGATATAGTAGGAATAACAGCAATAGATTTAGGTTGATGCATATGAGAGACAGTTAGCAAAAGTTTATCAAGTGATTGCCATAGAAGACGATCATCAAACGAATCAGCAATAAGCCATAATTTAGTATTAAATCGGCATATTGATGTACCACCAATAGCAAAACGTCGAATAGAAAAAAGTGTTCGATCTAAAACTTCTAATTTTCCAGTATGTGTAGAAATGAAATGTTGATCATCGAATTCAATATCTTCGCAAACATGATCAAGACGTTTTTGACGTAGAAATTTTAATGTATAGAGTTCATATAATTTCAATGTTCGAGAATCAACACATGCAATTAATGTTGAATTACAAGCAATACGACACTTGTTTTTATCTTTATCAACAACTAAAGTATTTGTTATTTGTTCTTTTTCAAGATTGTATGTTACTAATTGTCCATTTGACATTAATAAAAATTCATTGCGCTGCGAACACCAAACAAAATCATCAACAGGAAAAGAAATATCACTTAATTCAACTGAACGTATTATATCGAAATTGTTATTTTCTGCTTGACGTAATTCTAATATATTTTTATCGTTATGCGTATAAATAAGAGCAAGTTCATTGAGAGGTAACGGAAGATAAGCCATACCACAATAGATAGATGAAGGTTCAAGTAAAATAGAAAATGTTTCATGTGTCTCATAATTTGACTGGTCAAGTTGTTCGTGTTTAGGAATCTCATCGGATGAAGCCATATTAAGTTTATGATCTAGAAACAGATAGCTAGACTATAAAAACGAATCCGACAGACAAGTTAAGTTAATTTTACTATTTAAACATAAATTTTAGGTTTCATTTTCATCTTATTAATGATCCGAAGGACAGATTTTTTTCTTATGTTTGGATCTAGAGGCGTAAGTCGTCAGCCGATTTTTGCTGAAGCCGTCGGCTGCCAGTCGGAGTTTTTGCTAGAGCCGACGGCTTACGCCTCTATTTGAATCAACAATTTCCACGGAATAATCTATGAGCGTGAGCTATAATAAAAAGAGGATGAAATGTTTATTTTCTACTTATTCAAATATCATGATTTAGTTGTAGTCACACATACGCACATACACACATAATTGATGTTGTATATATGCATAAGACTAAAACTAATCGATTGTATATTTATAAAAAATTTATTTTGGTATTCAATAGAATATAGCTTTTAAGAATATTTGATATTAGAGCTGATGTGCGAACTTTTCGCCGATGAATATAGACGGCTAAAGAAACTTAATCAGTCGATAAGCATGCTCGAGGCATAGCTACTTAATTCAATTATTTAAATATCATCCCTATCACTGGCGTCGATAGATAATAAGAGAATAGATGGTCCATTATATAAGCATATTTTCTAAAACCTTTCGATTACATCAACATAGAAGAAATTTAATCTTATTTTAATAATATTCATTGGTTTCAATCCATGTAGAAAATCATTCCTATGGAACTCACCGTCTAAAAAAACGAGTAAACATAATTACATTTCAATAAGGAAAAGCAAGCGTAGTTTTTATAATATACATTAAAAAAAAACATTCAAAATTCTTTTTATTTAAATGCGTATTTATACAATGAAGGGAATATATAAATAAGAATAAAATCATATTATGTATGTCTATATAAACACAACACCGAGATGATAAATATCGACATGTTTTTATTTGTTTTCTTTTTATTCAGCCGGAATCGTCCAAACGAGATATGACAATTGATGCGTATGTGGATTTAAATTTTGTCGAGATCGTTCAGTAAGTTTCGGACATTGAATGAATCCGATTGTTTTTAAATTTGGGCAATTTTTGAGCAAAAATAGGAAGCCATCATCTGTTATTTCGGTACACATTCTCAAATTTATCTCATTCAATGTATGATGAAATGCTGACTGTCCAATCGAAATCAATGAGTCATCAGTTATAGGAATTTGTGTTAAAGCTAGCGAGCGAAGATGAGTTAATTGTCGTAGACCATTAATACCTGCATCAGTTACTTTTATGCAGCCAGTTAAATCAAGTTCCATTAGCCGTGAGCAATGGCTACCAATAGAAATTACACTTTCATCGGTTATATGTGAACAATGTAGCGCACGAATTTTTCTCAGCGATGGATATTGCTGAACAAATTGACTGAGACCATAATCTGTTATTTGTAGACCACGTAAATATATTATGGATGGATTTAATACTGATGTTGTTGGTGTATGTGGTGGAATTTCATTTTGTGCTGAGACTGAGTGTTGAAGACGTTTTCGCTCGATTTGCGCAGTTAATGAACAACGTGCCATCAATGCTAATGATTGATCGGTTATGTTGGCACAATCCCGAAAATCGAATGTACGCGTACGACAATTCAGTAACAGTGGTAGATTATCATCTGTTAAAAGACCACGATGAGAGAGCACAGCAAATAAACGCGCTTTGAGATTAACAGGTAAAGTATTTAATGTTGATGATTGTGTTAAAAGAAGCGCATTAAAATTGTTAACAACTACATACTCACACAATGCTACTAATTTAGCTACCATGATCTATAATGTAAAGAACAAAATATATAAAATTATCGATAACATGTTTTTAAAACTAAAAGCCAATAAATTAATTTGATAACAATTTCAAAAAACAAAATCAGAAAGCAGTTCAAAGCATTACAATTTCAAAAAAAAAGAAGACTAAAATTTTTGTATTTAGCCCCGTAGATTATTGCAAAAAATATGTCATTAAAAATCACATGGAAATTCCCAGAATAGGTAGAAAAAAACGCACTAAGTAAAAAAAAGAATTATTCAGGTTATTCAGTTAAGAAATATAATGTAGATAGCCAATTGATCATGGAAATTTTTTCATACATCAATTTTATCGAGTGTAGTAAAGCATTTACTAAAGTCAACATTGGGAAGTGGAATGTCGTGTTTACGTGCAGCCCAAATTGCAGCACCTAATTGATTCAACGAACAAGCAATAATTCAAAAGAGAAATTACATTTTGCTTTTTTCTCATACCGATTGCTGCGGAAGATGTTAATTGAGCAAGTTCAACCTTATGAAACGGCAGTGGATTTCCATTCGATAGTGCATCAGTGAAACCTACCGATATGAAACTGTTTAATAAATAATTCAAATAAAAATATAGACTACGCAGCAGTCATGATTATTTACCTGGTTTTAAAAATTTCCAACTACGAAACACTGAACCCACTGCCACAACTCTTAATGTTCCTTGATCATATAATTTCGTTTCAATATGACCTGAAATGGCTCGAAGATGTGTACCTAGCATAAAGCCAGCTTCTTTAAATAGTTCTTGACTTGCTGCATCATCATTATTCATAGCCACTAGAAATTGAAAGAAAAATAAAACATCGCTTTTTTACAAATCTGAAGATCTAGAATTTTTTGTTTTTCGTAACGAACATTCAGCAATAACTTGAGTAAAACGCGCGATAAAATCTTTTTGAAAATTTTTATAAAAGTAACTCAAAAGTTGGCTCATATCTTGAATCTATTTGAAAGAAAAAGAACAATATGGAAAGCTGAGATTATGAGTGAAAAACAAAATTTACTTTAAAATATGCTTTGATTTCATCACTTAATCTGGTTAAATCATGACGAGATAACTTCAGATTATCCGCATGATCAAAAACACGTTTAATAGCTCGTTGAGCAATCCAATAACCACTTCCTTCATCACCTAATAAATGACCCCATCTAAACAATAAGCTATGCAGAAAAAAAAACGAAACCAATCGTAGATTTCTTTCTTACCCTCCGGCTCGTTTGCTCGAACCATCACCATTGTAAACAACGCAATTTGAACCTGTTCCAGCAATAATGACAACTCCACCGTTGGGTACAGGTCCCAATAAATCTTCACCAATGAAAACTTTATTTGTGTCAACATTGAGCGATTGAAGTTCATTTCTTAAATTTGATTGTGACTCAATTTGTCCAGCACCACTTAATACCATACCCTAATATTAAGCTAGAGAATTATTCTAAAACAATTTTCTATTATGCTACTTACAACACTAACAATTTGTTCCCAATTCACTTCAGATTTAACAAGTAGATCATCAATGATTTGTTTTAATAATTTTGCTACGTTATCAAAACCAAAAACCTTTCAGCAAGAAGATTTAATTTAGTATTTAAAACTAAAATAAAACAATTATTTACCCAAGGATTAGATGGTCCTCCTTGTACTGTTGCATATACCTTGCCAAACTCATCGATTAAGACTCCTTCAGTTTTCGTTGCGCCACCTTCGATACCGATAAAAAGTCGATTCATGATCTAAAGAATATGTAAAACTTAAATTGTTCTCTCATATGAAATAATTCATCATTAAAAAACGAAAAGAGAACTTTCAATAAAATAATCATACAATAACACAACATCACGAGAGCAAAAAAAAAAACCAAACGTACATGACAAAAGAAAAAAGTAAATATACATACATAACAACGAAAGAACGATTAACTAAGAAAAAAGAAAGAAGTGCTACATGGCTACCGGAGGAAAAAAGAGGACGACAATATCATATATAAATGAAGCATATCGTTTAGAGAGTTTCAGACCTCTGATAGAAATAAAAGCTTTTATATGACAACATACATACACAGAAACACATGAATTGTTAAAAGTATTTGTCTAAGTTCATGATATTAACAAACACTATCTGTTGTATGAGTTTAGATTACTCGGATATGACTGTGTTGAATTTATATTCGACTGTTCAGATGTAGTTGTATTAGATGAATAATCTAACGATTGTTGTTGCATTGTATATCCATTTGGACGATGATCAGCACGATTTTCTTTTATAAAAGAAAAAAACAAAAATAGAAGTACATTCAATTTTCTATATAAAATAAAACCTCTCTAGTATAGATATAGTCAAAATTGAAACTTCCACACCCTATTAATTGTTTCCCGGAACGAGAACATCAACTAAATTTCTGTTCCTCAGAATGAAGAAGATTGATTAATATACGTCAAACTAGAGATGTGTTTCCACCCAGCGGAATAGTGCACGCATCTCTATCGTAAATAAATAGATAAGCAAAAATGCACAAACACTTTGGTCTATTAAAAAACCTGCTAGAAAACGTAGCACGTGGCGAGTGCTGGTTCTTTTAGATTGACATGCTCAAGAAAATATACGCTGATACTTCTCCCTAACAATGCTCATCGATAGAAACTTGTTATTTTCTTCTAAACAACCATTGGATAGTGTGTTGTAATGAAATTGTGACTTTGCCTAGTACAACAATTATTTTATTTTATATTTTAATTTAGAGACCCATAATCTCATATTAACCAAGTTGAACGCTACGGTAAAATCATGAGATATTAGATCATGGCCTATTACGTTTGTTTTTTAATTTAAGTATCCGTAGTTAGCTTACTTCCTTTTCTATATGTCGCATGATTTTTAACAATCATGCGGTACAATGGTAACCGTATGTTTTTCTCGTTCGACAAATTAATAATAAAACATTATTAGTTCATATTACCGAACTTGTTATTGTTCATGAGACCGTAAACAAGTAAACGATCACCGTTCACATAGATAGATTTTTCTGCATATAGGAGTCTTACTTTTAAAATATGACTGTGATGGTTGTTGTTGTTGTTGTTGCTGTTCATTGTGGTAATATTGCTGCTGTTGTTGCTCACCTTGACGTCGCTGTGTAGGTGGTGATGATTGAGATTGTTGTTGATAATTAGCTGGATTTGTCATAAGGTTATTCATTGAACGATGTGATGGAAATCGATTCGATTTTTGATTCCAATAAAGTTCATTATTTCCTCCACTATAATTTCGAGTATAATTTCCACTGCCAGATCGACGAGGATTATTATAGTTATTCCAATATTGTTGTCCAGAATATTGGTTATGCTGTTGTTGTTGACCAGATTGATGATGATTATAGTGTTGTTGATTTGATTGTGAATGACCTTTTGAATGATGTGATGAAGCTGTTTCATTTACATTTGCGTGATTTGCCGATTGTGTACCCGAATTGCTACCTTTTCGACGTGAAATCTCATGATTATTATTATCAAACCAAACTGAAAAAGAAAGAACACAATCGAGATTTTTCATTTATGATTTTTCAATATTTGCTAGATTTACAGTCAGCTATTAGTTATCATCGTGAAGAGTGAAGCAAAAGGATAGAAAAATTCTATTGTCTATGTTTGAACGCAATCGTATTCAACTACTAGCAATAATCAGTATTCGTTTTTGTTGTTATACAAATAGCAAACAATGGGACCTTCAATTGAACTCATAGAGCAAAACAAATCCACATAGAAGAAGACTTTTTCTTTGTTGACAGTTCTCGGATGATCAGAACATTATTAATTAATTATTAATATTGCCACTATTCTATATATAGGTAAGTACCTTAGTTCAATATTTCTCTGTCTAACCTATAGTTAACAAACTATTAAGAAATATATTGTAGAACATCCAATGGAAAAGTTTTGTGTGATAATTTTACATAATAGTCATTCATAAAATTATTCAAGATATTTTGTTTGTTGTATTTTTTTTTCTTCTAAAACTATTTTTTTGCTTGACTAACATATGAAAGTCATGAATAGAAATTCAGTGCGTTAGGTCTCATGTGATAGCCGAAAAAGAGTCAAAATTATTATTCAAACAAAAGATCGCTATGTGCAATCATAGGCAAAAAAATCAGTGTGCGAAAGAAGTTTTTCTTAGACTCTATTGATTATGTATATATTACCAACGACTTCACTGCCAAATATAAGATTAGAAAACCTTGAAATAAATAATTATTATGAACTTTACTAAGACTAACGAATATTTTAATGTTCATCTAAAATCATTCATACAAACCTCTTTGTAAATGTTGTATAATTTCTCCAACATTGGAAAAACCTTCATTATTAATCGACGTTGAAGAAGCTGTTGTTGATTCAGCCAAAGAACTTGTTCTTGAATTTTGTCCTGACCTATAGATATAGACGAAAAAAATATATAATTTAGGTCTCATTATCAAAAGGTATTCATTCCCAAACCGTTCATTATTGGTAGTCAAATTAAATTGCTTTTCGCCGCCTGATGAATTCGGTGTTGAAGAATTTGTCGATGGAAAACGTTGATGTTGTTCTTCACGTGAGGTTGTATATTCTTCAGTAGCACTCGGCTCATTTGAATGTGTAGCACTCATTATGATAAGAGTTTTATTTCAGAGATCTATAGGCTGGAAAATACAAAAACAAATCGATCAACAAATTTTACTGGATAAAAACTAAACAAGCAAACAAATAATTCAAATTCAAACTATTGGATTGAACTAAAACAAATGATAACAAATATGACTAATTAGAGTAGATTATGTGATGATGATATTTTTTAATTGTCAATAGTTTTTGAAGAAAAGCTTCAAATTAAAATATTAATAAAAAACAACAAAACTTCTTATTAATTAGCAGAAAAAGCGACATCTGCTGTTTCATGTATATATATATATATGTATATATTATCATAAGAATTGAATATTTTTTCTGCGTCTATATATTATCATAAAAATTGAATATTTTTTCTGCATCTATTGAATAAAAAAAATTTAAAACATTCAGTAAAATTCTAATCGATACGTTCCAGAAACTTCTGCATACTTATAAATAAATAAAAACGTTGATTTGGTATAAATTCATTGAAATACTCCAAAGACACAGAAATATTCATTACATTTTCAATGATATGACTCCCTCACCTGGAGGATGCTTGAAATAGAATAATAATTTATTTATTCTAACGTTCATGAAAAAATATTTTTCTTCCTATGAATTATTAATGGAGAAATTATCATTTCGTACCTTTTCTCATATCGTCATAAGTGCAAGTTTTACAATAGAAACACATTAACATAATACATTTGCCTTAGTAATAAGATATGATTTGTTTGCACCATGCTAATTCATAGCAACAGAAAATGAAGATCAATGAATTCCTTAAAATATCATACTGATATTTTTTACTTAGTTTATTATGTAACAAACAAAATATAACAAAAAGATTCTAATCAGTCATATTGACTAGAATTTTAATCTTATTGTTCATATTCACAATGCTTCATCATACAAATATATGCATGTAAACTGGAAAAAGTTTTACTATACAATAAACTAAAGATAAACAAAACAAAATTGTATTATCTTTTGACAGAAAAATGTTTTTCAATTATATAATTAAAAAAAGTCTATCTTCTAAATTATGTATTATTCGCATTGTATCACTTTCCACAATGAAGACATGATTTAGTAGGTATCGCATCAAGTTGATAATCATTTGCATTATCATTACCTAGTTCCAATGAAAAATCATCTATAGATCCATCGATTACTAGTTTTATTCCTATGCGAGTTTGAAGAGGTGAAACCACGATACCATTAATAAGCGTATGTATTGTTCTTCCAAGTTTTTTACAACTAATGAAGTGAAATGAAATAAAGACATGATAATTAAAAACAAAAAATAGAAGATTTTCATTTTTTTTAACACTTACCAAGTTGAATCAATACCGGCATTAACATAAATCGAACCATCGGAATTCTCGGTTTCCGTCAAATGTCGATCTATTGGTTGAATCGTTGTTTTCCGAAATTTTTGTCGACGGACAATGGAGCTGCTCATAGTGAAAAAGATATGTTATTACAAGGAAATTTTAAAAAAACTGAAATAATTCTACGGAAAAACTTGATGGCACAGATGTGGCGTCTGTATTGAGTAGAAATAGTAGATAAAAAAAAAAGTGCTCAAGATGATGTGTAGTCAGTCTAACAGCAATATAATATAAATACTCATATATATATATATGTTCACATGTCTTGCGTTCTGTCTCTCTCGCTGGAGAGAGAGAGGGAGAGAGAGAGAGAGAGAGCACAGAAACAGAGCGATAGATAGAAAATGGACGGCTGTTCAAGTTAGCTTCGTTCTATGCAATATCGACCATTTTATTCATCGTTCAGTGCCTTTATAATCAGCGTTTACTAGCTGATCGATCTTTCAAACATCATCAATAAAATTTATTGGTTAATAGTCCTATTTTTGTATAAAATACGATCATATGATGCTTTCTTTGATATTATTTTTCTTCGTAGAAAAAAAAATATTTTCTTTTTCTATTACATTAAAAACAAGAGAAAATAAGAGAATTGAAACAGAACAACAGAACGAAAGAGAAAGAAAGAAAGAAAGAATTATATATGTGTTGGTACTTTGTGTTGAATATTAACATGATAATACAATAAAAAAACGGCCAACTAAATCAGACAGACATTTCACTGTTTTGATTTTCTTAAAGGCATTTTTATTATATATTATTCATGCTTCGAAAAGAAAAAAATAAAAAAAAACAATTGCACAAAAAATGAGAAGAAAAACACTTCTAATCGAATATTATTAACTGTGGTTCAGGTTTTTCTTGATTGATGATCGGTGTTGATTGTTGTTGTTGCTGTTGTGATGGTGGTGGTGATTGAGTATACGAAATATTCGCATTAGTCATTGACATTTGACCATATGAATGATTATAATTGTTATCTAAACAAAAAGAGGGAAAATGGTTAACACAGATACCCCGACAAAGACAACTAGAAGTGACGAATCAAATTGAAGATTGCTTTTTTTCTATTAATAGAAATCGAAGTTTCTTTTGGCGATTAAATTATTCCAAAATTAAGATACGTTTTTATAGAAATGCTTTTTCGGGCATTTTCAAACTCGTTATAAAATAAAAATATGCATTCAAAATACCTCCAGTAGCTCCCATAGAGTAGATAATCGGTTGTGGAACTGGTGTTTGAGTTAATACATTAGCGTCTAGTTTTGGTGGATACATCATCATAGGAGGATATTGAGATGGCGGTAAAGATTGTTGTGGTGGAAGTGATGGCACAACAGAATATTGATTTATTGGATCCATTGATGGTTGTGTTGGTAAAGTTGCGTAGGGTTGTTGATAAGCAAGATTTGACTGAGGCAATCGACTATAATCATATGATGCAAGTGGCTAAAAACAAAAATAAGAATGATCTTGTTTGTAATGAAGAATTTGAGCTATATTATGATATATATATATATATAAAGATTTTTTTTTGAGAGGCTTAATCGATGCATGCACACCATGAACAATTCTTGAATTTATTTAACATCTGACTATCGTCACGTTTAGACGGGAAAATGTATTGTTTTAATCTAAGCGGAATTATAGAGTATGCTTGTTTGTATTTTTCTACATACCAATTGAGGATTTTGTACAAATTGTTCACGTGCGAGTGTTAATTGTCGTTGTTGTTCTAGACGATTTTTCATCTCGAGTTCTTGTTGTGCTAAACGTTGAAGGTGTAATTGACGTTGATATTCAAGATATTCCTAAATGTGAATAGAATAAAATACTGATAAATTTTTTGTCATTTTATTTGTTTCCAGCGCTAACCTGTTTCTTTTGTCGCATAACATCAAGTTTTTGTGCTAATTGTATTTGTCGTTGTCGTTCACGTTCTAAAGCTTCTTGTTGTTTTCTTTCGCTATGTTCAGTACGTAGAGCATTCAGTGCTTCTCGTGCATCTTTTAATTGATTTAATTTATCTTGTAAATTTTCATAATAAGCTGAACGAAAGTAAAATGAATTTTTAAAAATTTTTTCTTCAATATGCTTGATTTTCTTTTACTTCGTTTGTCTTCTAATAATTGCATGAAACGAGGAAGTTCAGGATGAAAATGTTGAAGCATAACAAAAACCGATTGAACAGATGTGTCCGTTGTAACATTTCTACTACGTTGTTGATTACTTAACATTCGAAATTTAAAATTATTTATATTATCAGTTACAACAGTTGTAAATTGATCAATTTCATTGTCGGTTATAAAACCATTTAATTCATTCTAAATATGATCGATAAATTCATTTTCATAAAAATTCTATTAAACTAAATTTACTGGTAATTGTGTTGTATTATTTTCTAGTTCATGTCCATTAGAAAAATTTGATGAACTAAAAGTTTCTCGTTGTTGTTGTTCCTGACGGCCTTTTTCGATATATTTTGTTAGTTCAGCATATTCATGATGATTATTATTAATTTCAGTCACACTCTACAAGAAAAAAATATATAGTTTCAAATATTTGAATTTCTCATGGATAGAAAATCTTTAGAAATCGATATAATATTCTCATTTAACTTCGTAAAAACAATAACCCGAAAGTCCACAAGCCTGAGTAATCTATTCAAGTTTTAATCATTTGCCGAAGTTCTCGGGTCAGATATGAGAATTTTCGGGCATATTTATGAACGTTTCCGACGAAATCGAATTGCTTCCGAAAGGAGAAATTATCAATCTGAATACGAAATGCACTGGGTTGTAATGTTTTGTATTTTTCATTCGATGATAATTACCGGAGGATTATTATTATTAGTATTAGGTGCTGATAAGAAACTTGACATAGCATATTTTTGTGTTAACATTTTTTTTTGTCGCTCTTTTTCTTCTGCTTCACTTTGTGAAATAGCCAAAGCAAGTTGAAATGATTCTTCTTCATCGATTTCAGCTTGAGTTTTAGTCTAAATCAAAGAAATGATTCGGTTTTTTTCCAAATTCTTGTACGTATTTGTTTACTCGACTAGGTGCTATGCCACTAGTTGTTGTTACTGATTTTGGTATTAAAGTTGGTCTCGGACTTAATTGTGGCCTAATTAAATAAAATGGTTAAAGAAGAATTTAAAAATTTCTTATCATTTTACCCAGTTGTTAATTTTTCGTAGCATGCATCACAAACACGTACGTTCCGATCCATACCATATTTTGGTATTGCACATTGTTTTGATGAACCTATAAAAAATAATGATTTTCTTGAATCAATATCAAAACCTTAGCAAAAATTTACATTTATCGCAAAAAATTTCTCCACATGCTCGGCAATGATGCTAAAAATGAAATCACGAATAATACATTTTTTGAATTCGAATTTCAAATTACTTTGCGGTTAAACGTTGTAAATACTTGTCGACAACGATAACATTCTTTATCATCTCGCCATTCCGGTGCTATGTCATTGTTTTCAAACATAACTTCGCTCTCTTTCAACGGTGGAAAACGATAATTTTCAAGTTTCATCAAATTATAAGTGTCAGTGAAAATTTTATATTGTTGACCTGAAATATTAATCTTATTACCTATTCAATAGAATCTATTCCACATACCAAGACCATGCGACCAACATTGAATTAATTCAAGAACTTTATCGCGAATTACATCAGGTCCATTCTTAAAAAGTCAAACCCTAATAAATTCGTCTTTTCGTTTTGGAAAATATTTTACTTTTGTCAATTCACGCAAAGTATCAATCATATCTCGTTGTGAGACTTCCTTATGAATTGTTCCTCCACAATTTTTTACTATGGATTCCAAACACTAAAAAAAAGAAACAAATATTAAAACAAAATACTTCACAGAACTCCTTCTAGAACTGTAATTTTATGCTTTTGAAGGTTCCATAATTCCGATTAAAGTAATCAATTTTATAGTAGACTAGTTACTATGAATGACAAAAGATGTTTAATGCTACTTATTTCAAGACTATCTTTCACGTAGAGAACTGCTTTTGTTTCAATGTACTTATGAATCTTTCTCTGTTTCAATGCGACTATGAATAACAAAACTTTCACTTTAGATCATATTTCTCAAAAATTTTGATTCTACACTCGAACGAACAAAACAGCTGTGCCTGGAATATTTTCATTACTTTCAACAAACAATTTTATTATATTTTGTAAGGTAACAACAGCTATATTTACATTCACAAGTAATTGAAACTAAATAGAAATTCTAGAAAAGAATTTTTTTATGCCTATATGACTACCTTTTGCAACGTCAAATCTTTCTGTTTCTTACAATAATCAATACTTTCCAGTCTGATACGGTCAAACCTCTCAAACACGAAAGATACAGTTTTTCAACGTACATCATAATAATGTTCTTATCTATGAGAAAGTTATCGATATTAAAACTAGTAACCATTCAGCATTCTAAACTATTTGCTTCAGTTCAAATTATTGCGAACCTGCACAGGAGAATTTGTACATCAATAAAAATAGATTCTAAATAAAAATCATGCTAAAAATACATACATGAAGTGAATTAAGAATAACTCCTGGATTTTCATGACCGAATTTTTTCTTAATTGCTTGTATTGCATATTTTGCTCTAAAATTTCAAGTGCACACATTATTCTGGTGCTATGATATGAAAGAAAATTATTCTTACGGCACTTCCTGCGATTTCACAATATCGCAGAGTTGAAGGATCGTCTGCCAATCGGGTTCGATTAAAAGAGGACTTGTTGCTTTTTCTAAATAAAATCATTGTGAATATAGAAGAACTTGAAAAAACAAAATTTTACCAAATAATTTATCAAAAACTTTCGTGTTTGATATACCGAATAAACTCATATTAATCTAAAAAGAAAAAGCAGAACTTAAAATATTTATTCAAATGTTATTTTATTTAAACCGAGATTATTTTCATCTCGATATGCCCATGAAAAGCAATAATGTTCAAATAACTGTTCTAATAATTCTTTTTCATCTAAACCTCCATCGATCCTTTCTATTCGTCTTTTTTCGTTTATATTCAAATATTTTTTATAATATTCATTCAATGTTAAACAAAATGATGAAGTATAATTTGTATTTTTATATCTTTCACATTGACTATTTAATGATTGACATGATTCCATACCAATTAGATGACACGAACGTTGTTTTAAATTTTCAAACATAATTTCTCCAAAACGATCGTTCATATTTATTTGTTCGAAGTTTAAAAATAAACAGCATTGAGAAAATGTTTGAGATAAATACTTTAATAGATTTAATGAATGTTCATTTGACATATAAATTAAAACACATTCACTTAGAAATAATGTTGGTTTTGTAAAATCAATAATACTATTCGTTGCAAGGAGTTTTAATTGATTATCTAATTGTGTTGTATTACGTAGATCAGCTGGTAAAATTGTATATAAAGATGAATGAAATCCGCATGGAATTTTCAATGATTTATTATCCATTGGTAATTTATTACGTAGAGAAGATAAACGATGAATTTTATTTGATTTTAATTCAGTGATTTCTTCGAAATCAATATCAACAAAATGTTTAAAACGAAGATTTTCATTATCCAATAAGTAAAATACTGTTGTGTCAAAACCACAACCAAGATTTATTATTTGACAATCATTATTCGTTAGTTTTATAAACTTTTCAATTAAATAACGAACACCGTGAACACGGACATAATAGCCAAGACTAATTTCTGGTGTACGTCGTTCTTGTTGTGTTGAACCGACGAGAATTTTTAAATACGGATCATTCCAATATCCACGTTCAATTGCGTAGAGTTTACAATGGCATGCATCATTATTTGTTTCAATTATATTACTATTATCAACAGCACGTTTATCCATATTATAAAACAACTTGAAACTATAGATAAGAAGCAAAAAACAAGATAGAAATCAATGACGATAAGTTAAATATTACTCACGTTGTTTATATAATGATGAGTAATAATTTGTTTTAGGACTATTGATATTTCTATGGATTTTGATGTCTGTATCGTTGTTTTTTTCTGAACAGGTGTCTTCTTTCGTGTATTTGAACGCGTTACTCATTCGAGATTAAACAAAAGTTTAGTGACATCTTTAGATTTTGTTTCAATTAGTATAGGAATAATGAATCCATGAATGAATTTCGAGCAAGGTAAATGATTTGATTTTTTTTAAATTAGAAAAAGAGTATTTTGGAGAATTAGCTCCTAAATTATTTTTTGAATCCCTTGACTATCTTTAGATGTCGTTAGTGTACAAATATATATATTTAGTTTCGGCTAAAACTTTTGCCATCTTGCAAATGTCACATCATCAATGTCTTGTCTAAATCATACGCTAATTCTTCTTTACTGAGCGGTTGCCAATCATACCCTAGTCGAACTCTTTTATTCATACGCTTGCAAGACTTGAGCTCAAGATGTGTCCATAGCGCATGACTTTCTTGCTCAAGACAAGCTCTTCAATGTTTGCGTGAGTTTAAAAAAATGCAACTATAATGTTGTATTTAAAGTTTGGTTATTGTGAATGTAAAATTGAAAAAAATGAGTTGAAAAAGTTCTTTAATAACATAAACACTTAGATAAAAATTCAAGCGCATGAACAAGAAGTTTAAGAACTTGAGCTCACCGAAAGTGTTCATGTCTTGCCTAGGGGTATAACAGATCGGCTTTAGTTCTGATCTGATGATCTGTCTGAACAGATCTTCTGATCTGATCTGATCTTTTCGAACAGCTCTTTCGCTCATATGATCTATATCTGGATCTGAGAGCTGTCGTACCCCTAGTCTTGTCTCAAGATGTGTCCATAGTTCTTGACTCTCTTGGTCAAGAAAGTCAAGGATTGCATGCGCTTGCAAAAAAAAGTTCGACTAGGGATATATTAATTCATTTTTCAATCAGATTGCTTTTCATGTAGACGATGAAAACAATATCTTAGTCAAATTCATTCGGCAGCCGAGCTTTGGTTACAAGAGTCTTTGAGATAACTGTTACAAATGTCCTCCAGAAAATGTTCTTCACGGAATGTCCCCAGGTTTTGGTCCTTTGAAAAAAGTTCCTTGGCTGGAAATGTCCCTGGTAAGAAATGTCCTTCAAAGATAGTCCTTTATCATATGGTTTTTCAAAAAAATGTCCTCCATTATAAAAATATCCTTTCATTAGAACATGACAAATAGTCACTTAAAATATTCATCTGTGTTTTTTACTGTAACGGATTAAAATGCATATATTTCCAGAAAAGCGTACAAATTCATCATCAAGATCTGTATGCAACAGCACCCCACGTGAAAGCCACACGGTTGTAAACGGCCGTTTTTCAACGTGCCGTAAACAACCGTAACCGGTCGGATACTCAATTTTTCGACCGTATACGACACGATTAATTACGGCCGTAATACGGTGCATGCCAAAACGTCAAGTTACGGCCATTTACGGTGACAAACGGCAGTATGCGTTAACGTTTACAGCCGTATACGACCGTTTCTGGCAGCCGTAATGCTCGACCTGGGACACTACAATTTCGATTAGCACGCCGCCAAAATTTGATGGTCTTAGCTTTATTATAATTCTTCATTTGAAAATCATAACCATTGACTGTTAACATTGGCTTTCGTTTGTTTGTTGTTGTTGTTTTACTGATTGTTACTTCAGCTGATGAAGATGATGGCGAGAAGGAAGATGATGAGGATGACGATGTCACATCAATTACAGCGCAAATGTTAGGTTGCATTTAAAAATATTTAGTTTTACAATTTCTAATCTTCATGTCCACACTATCAGTCTAAATATAACAATGACCAATGGTCGTTCTTTTCTTTCTCAGTTTTAAACAACTAAACTATACTATATCCATCCATTCGTCCATAAATAAATCCTCTACTTAAATAACTTAAATCGATACCCAGGAGAATCATTCCCATAATAGGATCCTATCGGATTCCTACAAGGGGTAGACAGTGAATATACCGAATATCAGATATGTTTCAATAAAACCGACGAAATCTTATGGGATTCCTGGACACGGACCTACAGTAGGATCCTTGGTATTGGATCCAATCGGATCTGATGTCGGATTTTAGCGGAATCCAACTCTACCCAGGTCGAACAAACTGACACTAAGATCAGGCATGAATTCTTGTATGATCATATCCGATCTTAGTCAAGAATCGTATATAATCATACGGAAAACCGTCGTCGCTGACATCTGATGCCAGATCTTACATCCGATTTCGTATATGATTTAACAGTACGATCTTATGTATGATTATATAAAATGGTACAGGGTGATTATAAGCCATTTCTTCATAAATATCCATCATTGAATAATTTTACGCAGTCGCGCGACTACAATTCTACCCTGAAAAAAGACAACCCTATGAAACGTAAAAAGAGTTTCAAAAATTGCTGCGAATTCGAAATCATTTTAGGTTCCGTGCAAACCAGGTTTTCCACGAACCCTTTGTCGAAAAGGTCAAACATAGGGTTTCTCACACTGCTCTGTCTATTCAATGTAATAAGTCAGTTAGAAAGCTCTGCCTAGCAAACGCCGGTTCCTACAATACCATTCTGGGGTTTCAGGGCTTTCATTCTTTCCCTTCTCAATTGAGAACAACCCGATCATAACACCTCAGGGCAACAATGCGCGATTAGCTCCTGAAGAAATCAGCGGCCAGAACGATCGACATGGAATGCTTGATCTAAACAGAAATAAATTATTTCAAGGGGTTTTAGCTTTCAAAATCGAACTTACCTTTTATGTTTGATCATATGACACTTGACCTCAGGTGAAATGATAGACGTAATAATGGTCTGTTTGATTGATCTCATTATTGACTGAGTAAGGGAGACCTATTTTGCGTAGATAGCTACATCGATAGCACTATTCTATTAATTATCTCTCTGAATAGCAACTGAAAATTTCCTGCACTTGCCAATGTAAGAAACAAATTGTAATGTAAGAAAATCAATTTGTGTTTTTTATGCATTTAGTTTCTGACTGTGGGAAGCGTGGATCGAAGAAAAAGACGATGGATTTGTTTCCTAGACCTCGATAACCTATTGTGAAGTTCGATCAAAATGCAGAAAGATGTAGCAATAAAAAATTTAGCTTCACAGTTTTTGACTTTGGGGTGTATCTCTTTTCTGACCAATGGGAGCTCGCCGTGAAAAACTGATTACATATTCAGGTTGCTGGACTTCGGTAACCTACTACAAACTTACCTCAGAATTTAGCTCGGAATTGAAATAAAAAAACTGCGTTTATAGTTTTTGACTATGGAAGGAATCGATTTTCTGACCAATGGGAGTTCGCCATGAAAAACTGATTATATATTCGGGTTGCTGGACCTCGATAACCTATTGTGAAATTTCATCAGAATACAGAAAAGAGTTGAAATATAGTTTTATTTGT
This sequence comes from Rotaria magnacalcarata, assembly GCA_900239745.1. Taxonomy (NCBI): domain Eukaryota; kingdom Metazoa; phylum Rotifera; class Eurotatoria; order Philodinida; family Philodinidae; genus Rotaria; species Rotaria magnacalcarata. The sequence continues at coordinate 186,281 of OENM01000017.1, forward strand.
CAGCGGTTCAATTTTGTCGGTGTAAAATTTCTGTTACGATACTAGAAGCTCGGATTATTGTCTACTTTTTGAAGGATTAAAGATTTTTAAAGCTGTGAGAATTTTGTTTTGCAATTTGGAGCAGAACTTTGGAAACCAGTTGTAGTGTGTCTTATTTACTTTTTCAACACTAAGGAGATTAAGAAACCTAAGAGAGATTTTAGAAAACGCTGAATGTTCTTGAACGCCCTCTTGGAAATCCGGAAAGGCTTGTTTGAGGGATTGCGAGTAGGTTTTGTTTTGGATGGAAGCTCCCTTTTTGAGGGTACGGTCAAAATTAAAGCCCATTAGCGGTTCCTTTTGTGGAAGGTGTGGGTTGCGACACTTGTATCAGGTTTTGGTGCGAAACCTTTGATGATTGTCAAAATTCAGTGCGGTATGATACCAAATCCGGTTGACTACGAAACCTGGAATGGGTTCATACTGAACCTTTGACGCTTTTGAAAAATCACAGGCGCATTTTACAAAACGTTTTTTAGCACGAAACCTTTGAAAATTTTCGGAGACGCGTACGAATGCTTTCGGAGTATTACAAAATACTGGTGAACCTTAAAGGTTTACCAGACACAATTTTCTTCAGGGTAGCAAATATTACCTAACTAAGGACACTTTATTTATTGAACTCAATACACAGGCACCTACATTGTAAGTTACCATTAAACAAAAAATTCATAAGATAATAGTCACAAAAGCTGATGCACAGAAATCTTTATTCTTTATGCTATTAATAATGAAAATTTACCAATAAGAATTTCGATCTTCTACATTCCCTATACAGAAAAATAAGAAATGAAAATGAAAATTTTCTAAATCATTAATACAGAAAATTGAAAAAAACGTAGAATTTTCGATATTATTACTCTAGGAAAATCGCAATTGAGAATTAAGTTTTTCTATATTGTCACTATAGGAAAAATAAAAATGAAACAAGAATTTTCTGTATTATGAATATAGAAAAATAAGAAATGAAAAGTAACACTTGCAATAATATCTATACAGAAAACGAAGAAAACAAAAATATGACTTTTTGTACAGTTAACATAGAAAACCTGGGTGTTAAAATTAAGACTTTGGATGTTATCAATACAAAAATATAGAAAAATAATGGAACATTCTATATTACGAACTGAAAAGAATACGAAATACAACTTATTGCTTTCTATGCTGTTAATATAGAAGAACAATCAATAAAAATTGGCATTTGCACAATGCTAAGACTAAAAAGTAAGAAGTAAAAATTGGCACTCTCCTTATTATCAATACAGAAAGAAAACATATGAAAATTACGGTTTTCTACATTATGAATATAGAAAATAAGAAGGGAAAGTTCATTTTTTTGATATAATTAATATAGGAAAGTAAAAATCTAGAAATGGGATTCACTGTATTTTTAATATAGAAATGTAATATATAAAAATAACTGTTAGTTATATGGTTTGAATACTGATAAATATGAAATAGAAGTAAAAGTTTTCTATTTTCTCACTGTACAGAAAAAAATGCGAAGTGCAAGAAACTCTTTTCTATCGTGCTAGTATAGAAAACTAATACGCACACAGCTTCATACTGCTTTTTAACTACTATTCTTCTTAATAAAATCAAGTAAATCAATAGTTCTCGAATAAGTAAACGAAATTGGCAGATCATGCACGATCAGATAAGAACAGACAAGATTTACGTTACGTGCTTATGTATGTTTCTTTTATCATGAATCTTATATGATCGTTTAAGATCAAGCAAGAATCGTGCAGCCTGTTCGTATACGATTCTTAATGTTCAAATCTTATAACATTTTTTGCTAGCATCTTACAGACAGAATCTGACAAAATCTTAGAAAAAACGAACACGTCAGATATTGTATCAATATCATACGAAAAATCTTATAAGGATAAGATCTTATACGGCCTTACACGATGCGACGTCTGACTTTCAACCTGGGTTACGCTGTGATCCCAGGTCGAAAAATCTGACACAAGATCTTATGAAACGCATACAAGATCTTGGAATATGGGCGAAATCTTACAAGAATCTGACAAAAGATCTCAGGAACTACGATTTTTTGTATGATTTTCGAATGATCGTACAAGATCATATCAGATCAGATCTCGCAATATGATTGTTCGGCCTGGGATGACTCAAAATGCATATTTGATCGTGAATAAGAAAATGATTTTTTCCGTCGGAACCGACAATAGGTCCGTGTACAGGAATCCTATCGGATTTTGTCGGGGAGTCGGATCCCATAGGATTCGATAAGATCCGTTGTCGGATTCATGCACCTGGACACCAATAAGTGTTTGAATTGCAGCGTCATCTGGGTGTTAGTCCCATATTAATAACATAACACAACATCAGATTATGAATAAAGGACATTTTTCCACAGGACATTTTTATAAAGAACAGCTAGTCCGAGGAACATTTGTCGAGGACGAAAATTTAAAGACATTTTTTCAAAGGACCAAAATCCGGGGACATTTCATTAAAGGATATTTTTTGGGTGACCGTTCAATTCGTTTCGTCACATATATAGAAGATGATACATTAATTGAATTAAGATATTTAGTGTAGAATGCTATTTAATTAATCATGTAAATTGTATACGCTGTTATTGAATTATTAGATATACTTGAGGAATAGAAGATGCACTTCGAAAAAAGAAATAGTTTACTTCTGAAAAAGTTTCTTAAAGAATTTTCTCTGAAAATACAAAGAGTCTGATGATAAATAGGATTCCAGTCCTTGAAGGGGATGAATTCTGATGAAATCTTCACCTAAAAAAGAAATCAATGAAAGCAAATTTCACGTTTTTTTTTTGAAGTATATACCCAGGTCGATCAAAACGGAACACCGTAAACCGGCGTAAAATTACCGTAAACGGTCGTTTTTGCATCGTATTCTGTCGTAAAACGACCGTATTAAGGCGTTTTAACAGGGGCAGTCTTACGGCCATACACGGACACCGTATATCAGCCGTAAAACCTCGTAAAACCGGCGTAATATTATCGTATTCTATAGAACATACGACCGGATTACTACCCCTGCTATACGGGGAAAATACGGCACGTAAGACAGGTAGAATTTGTATCGTATACGACCGTTTACTGATCGTTTTCTTTGACCGGGGTAATTCGTTCAGTACTGTCTGGGGCAATTTTCTGTGATACGTAAAGATGCTCGGTTAGTGAATGAAGTGGTTCAAACATTTTCAAAATAGGCTTCACGTCTATGCTCCGAAGCGTGAAATTTGAAAGAATTATTGGATGGAGGAATAAATTTTTAAACTCTTATAAGAATTAGAATTGAAAATTGAAAATTGAAGTTAAAATTGTTGAAATTTAAATTGGAAAGTATTTCAAGATAAGATGATCAAGGTTTAGACTTTATTGAGAATATTTCAAATTATCTTTTTTTTGCATTTTCTACAAGTAGAAGTAGTATTTCGTCTACTAATTGTGTTTAGAAATATGTGTTGTTGATTATCTCTGGAATACGGAAGATTGAACTTCAAGAATCATGTATAATTCGTTGAAGAATTTTAATTTTTATCAACACACATGTAACTCAAATACTAGATTTTCTTATTTTTCTTATATATTACCCAGGAGAATGAATCCTAGCCTAGGATCCGATGAGTTCCGATCGGTTCCTATTGGAATCCGACGGAGCTCTTCGGAAGGCGCAAGTAAACTATCGGATTATCGTCGGATTCCTGGTTCCGGAATCGATATCGGATCCTAGTGTCGGAAATTGATAAAATCCGACATCAACCGTCAATCGGAACCGGAATGCTTCGGATTTCATTGGTTCCGACAATCGGATATGATTGGAAATACGACTGTCGGATCCGGCATTGATTCCTCAACCAGGAATCCAANGGGATTTCGTCGGATGGTAGGACCCCATAGAATCCGATGGGATTCGGTATCGGATTGATTCACCTGGGTAGTGCTTAAGTCATATTTTTCCAAATAATGATAACTAATTTGCATCATTACGAATTATTGAATATAAAACATTATTTCTCTTTGATTTTAATTTTCATACTAGAAAAAATTAAATTTATTTTTAATTCAATTCCATTGAGTTTTTGTAATTTTAATTCTAGTTAATTTAATTTTGAAAAAACCTGTAAATTTAGATCTCTATTGTTAAAAAAAGGTATTACGAAGAAAGAGCCATTATTCTCTGAAGAAAAACATTTATCAGAGTGATTAAATAAATAACATTCTACACTAAATATCTTCATTCAATTAATGTATCCTCTCCTATATATGCGACGAACTGATCGCAACGAATTGTCGTGCGACGAATTGTACTAGTGCCATTTTTTGAAGGACATTTGTCACATAATTCGTCTTTGATACGTATATAATTCATCTTCTCATAAATTATCAACAATGCATATTATATTTTTTATTTTTGTCATTAGCTTGCAATCTGTATTGAGAACTTTTCTTGGGAATGTATCAAAGATCTTTGAAATGAGTACAATATCAATTTCATGCTGACCAAGAAACTGCAAACAAAGCTTTATAGGCTTTACTGAAACTTAATTTCGAAACATGATAATAACGTATATTAATATTCTAATAAGATTGGTCTATCATGTTACCCTGGCGAATATGACCTATTCGCCATTGGAAGTGACAAAAAATTCTAATATTAACATCTATGAGGAAAAAGAATGATTTTAACGAAATGAGCGTATTTTATATAATTCACATAAAGGAAAATTCATGAGTATTCAATCATATATTTCGAAAATAGTTTTTACAAATTTTTTAAATGTTCGAAAGACATGCATTGGCCACGAAGCAATTCCGTTCGAATTGAATGGAAACCATCCAATTCCACCCACTATAATAGCTTGTTCTAGAACAATTACTGAAGGACTCTTGATTTTATGGAGATATAAACGTGATATCTGTGTTTCAAAAGGCTAGATTCTTATTAAATTAGAAAACGATATCAATTATCCGAATATTGACATATTCATCTCTCGATTATCATTTGATCAAGCGAAGAATTCTTAGTAGGTTATTTTTCCTCTGTTGATTTCTTACTCATGAATAAAATATTGTGACAAATTAGATGGTCTTCGTGAGATATAACGAGAAAATTTTCATGGTTATTTATAATCTAGCTTCCGTGAATAAAACTACTTTTTGCTCGTAATACATTGGATTCCAATGGAATCTCTACACATTGACGATTACTTTTAGAAATACAATAGCATTTCTTCTATAAAAAAAAAACGTTCGTCACATTCATAGCTCTTCTAAAATTACTCATATTCTTTAGAAACTATCGATTAATATATTTTCAATCTATTTAAACGCCCTCCCGTTATAGAAGGGCCCCCCTGGGAAAAAAAGTTTGTCCGACATAATAGAACACCTCCCTGTGACGGCACAAGCCTCCCTGATGTTATTTCAGTGCCTATTTGTTTCTTTTTCTAGCTTCTCTTCTTTTCTTCAAGCTTCTTCATATATATCTCTTCACTGAGATATACTGATAATTTTTCTTCTTGATTAATTACATATTACCTTTCTTTCAATTTGATTGCTCCTTACAATCGTTCAAACTCGTGTCAGCTACTTGCCTGTGGGGTTCTTCTTATTCTCATCCATTTCTGTTCATTGAATAAACTATTGGATCTTCATCCAATAATCGATACTATTTAATTTTCATTGCTGTCATTCTGCCATAACCAAAACTGTGGCACCTGGCATTTTTATTAGTTATGTCTCTGATTCTTATCAAGGCGTTATATCCCATTTAATTAATTAATTTTTTGCTAATTACGAACTTTAACTAGTGCTTTTCCATCAAAATATGCCTGATTCTTAGCATTTTAAACTGGAGATATTAAGAAAATGTGTTCACCATTATAATGAAACCTTTAAATTCCTGAAAATCGTGATGAAAATTCTGAAAACCGTCTTAGTTTTCTGGAAAATGTTATAAATTAAATATTAAGAAACAAATGCGGTTCTTAATAGATGACCCCCTCCCCCTCTGGGAAATTTTTACGCTGGGGCATAATGGAAGACCCGGGGTCTTTTATTTTGAGGGGAAGGGGTTATTTAGAGAGTTAAAAGGAAGAAATAGAGCAAAACTAAAAGGATTAAATACATGCGTGCTTGCATCTTCATTTATTGAGATATGCGTAAGATGATCTTTCTCATTATTCGTACCAAAAACTATCTTTGTTATCAAATACTCAATTGGCTAATTTTTTCTTCACTAGTGTTTCAAAATTTATAGTACGCATTTAAAACAAGAATCCGAGAAAGTCGACTATGACAAGCACTGTTTTTCTTTTCAAAACCGGCGCATCTGTAGATTTTAATTTTGAATAATGTGCTTTTAACATTATTCATCATAAAAATGGGAAAACTATTTTAGTTTCTCTATTGGATGATGATGAATTAAAATAACGGAACAGTCATTGAGACGTATGTCTGATGCAAAATTCACTGTTTACGAAAAGTATCAAAAACAGATTTCTCGTTAAATATAACTTTTAATGGATAAATCAGTTTGATATTTTTTTAGTACTATTATAATTGAATTTAGAAAAAGAAAAAAAATTAAGAAATGCTGATGATTTCGGTTTCTTGTGTCGTAACTAAACCATAGGCAAGTAGGATTTCAGTTGAGTTTCCGGTGCACCTCCGTCATGGTGCCCAAAAATTTTAAATATCTATCCTCTAGGTAACTACAGGGTAGATAGCAATTTAAATTCTCAAAATATCTGCAGAACTTGCGTTAAGTTTCATTTCTATGAAGTTATTCTCTCATATACGTTGTTGTTGTTTTTTTGAAATATGGAAATAAAATAAATTACTGTTAACCTTCATAAAGGAGAATGTTTTAATCAGAAAAAATTCATAGTGTCAATTAATTAGGTCTAATCATATATACCATAGAATTCTTACTGAGAGCACAGTGTGACGTAAAGAATTTAGTTTTTCAACAGTATTACATTTAATACTATCATTTGTTTGAAACCCAATCAAAAAAAAGTATCTCGTATTATATAATATTTTATATTTACTAAACTTATGTTAGACATCCTAATCTAATTTTCATTTGTATGAAAAATTTCGTGACATAATATTACCGATGTTACCCATTGGGTTTATTTTCAAGCACGAGCTATTCATTTTCTAATGTCTTTTTTTTATCATGGCATAATTGATGCATAGGTTGCTGTAGTTTATGCAAAAATATATTAACTTATTCTCATTGAACACATATAGATTCTCATTATGTTTTGAATTGTTCAAAATAAAAAAAATATCCTGAAAACACCGGTCTTGGAAGCAAAATAATATCCTATATTAAACGTTTTGTTTTTTACTTTTATGTATAAAAACAACCAGGTTAATCTTCAAACTCAATTATACATCATTAATAAATGATTTCAATCGAATAGAATAATACATTTCGATGATTCGATACTTACAGGGAACAGACTACGGATAATCTATTTGACGATTTAACACGTGGAAATTGTTTGAATTAGTGTCAAAAGACAAATAATTATTTAATGCAATTATCTACTCGATTAACAATTAACTCAAAATATGATTTTTCATTGCACTAAAATATTTAGATGGTCTTCTTTTTTGTTTTGTTTTTCCGCCTTATATGATTTGAAATATATACATGCTACGATTATAAATATTTTTTCTTAGGCAAAGGAATTTTATTCTGGGTCTCCGGCACATTTAAACATATTGTTGGCTCTGATGGTGATAATGGTGAAATTACAGTTTTTTTTTGTGCGGTGTCAAAATGACGATGAGATAATGATGAAGAAATGACTTTCTTGGCTCGCGCTTCGTCGTTCGACTTTTACTGATAGTACATTTATTTCTTGCGGCGTCGACCATACTTGAAAATATATGGCACCGACTGTTCTTCCGATAATTTTTGTATAAGTAATGAAATCCAAATGCGCGCAAGTGGATTTTTTTCAATCAAAAGCTTAAGTCCAGGTGATAGACGTGTCGCATCATTCGACTGACTATGATTTGGATCACTATTCGTATGCAATGGATCGGCATGTCCTCCTGTGGCAAGTGCCGAATTAAGATTAAATTGTGCCATTAATGAGGATGGTTTATTGTTTGATGATATGGAAGATCTTTTATTTTGTTTTTCATTTTCATCTTCATTTTCATCTTCTTCTTCTTGTTTCTGTTGATGTTGTTTGTTCAATAATAGTAATAATTTTCTAGACAATGATGATTTCGAAGAGGATGGCTGACGATAAAAATCTGATGGCTCATGAATTGCATCAAGAGAAGAGGCAAGAAATGATGAGTCGTCGTCATGGTCATTCATTGTCGATGGTAATTCGTTACTTTCGCCAATCAACATTTGAGAAATATCACCACCTAAATCATAATCAATACTCGGTATTGGATGACGACGTAAGAGCCTGAGTGAAGAAGATGAATCAGCAGATGGATGAAGACGGTTATAATGATGTGTTGTTGATGATGATTTTGGGAGACCGTGTACGCATGTTGTGGATAAAAACAGTGATGAGCAAAGTGTAATGGAGAACACGGCCAGAATCTCGGATAGCATTATGAAAAGGACGAGGAATTAGCAGTTCGTCGGATGTTCTGAAATACAAGAAAATATAATGTTTGAAATGTTGTAAATAGTTCGAAAAAAATAGTTGTCATGGCTGTTGTACTAGAAGTATTATAGGAAAAAGAAGTCGATGTGTAATACTTCGCAAGCACACTCGATTTACCTCAATCAATTGAACATAATGAAATAAATTCATGAGTAGAAGGCTGTTTTTTTAAATAATGAAATATTACTTATCTATTAGGTATAATTGTCTTGTCTAAACGATTGACTAAGTGCTCTGAATCACAAGATGCATTTGTACTTTACCTGATTGCATACTCAAAGTTATTTATGGTTCTGTCCTCATTTTAGTACTCACTCTTTTTCTTAATTAGAAAAAGAAGTTGACAGCACTACGTAAAAGTCGATAAGGATGTTTCAAAAAAGAAATTCTTTTAAAAAAACGAGAAATTTAAGAAATAATTGCATAGAAGAATCAGCGGCGAGCATTACTACTTATTTCTTCCTACATGTACAAAAGCATCTTAGTTTCTTTTTTATTGTCATGTTACAATTCTCCCAGGAGAGATCAAGCGAGAATAAATTGAGGTCAGCAGGAGACTATTGGTTTGGAAATTTTTATGTGACATTAATTGCAACACTCTTTCTCTCTCTCTCTGTTTCTCTTTTTATCCGATCAATCTATACTTTCTACTATTGAAATCGAAATAAGAGACATGAAGACTGAGACGAAATCAAAAATCTTATCTCAAAGAATTTTTTTTCTAAGAAGACTAGTATGAAGAACTGTGTGATTGAAAACAAATCACACAATGAAGCTAGGTGTCAAACACACACCAGCAAAAAAAAAAAAGAAAACACGCATTCATGACGATGATCACACAAGACATCGTCGATGATGATAGATGTTGTCATATAGTGTTGACGACGGTGACATATCGTGTCAAACGTCAACCAAGAAATCCATATTTACTTTGCATATTTCAGTAGAAACTACTCCTCCTCCTTATCCTCGAATAATCACACAAGCGTATTCTAATCAAGAAAATACTCCTGAAATAAATAGACTGAAGATTTAAAATAGGAAATAACAATAAAATATAATAATATAGTAATTTCTTTCATTTTTATTTTTACAGACGCGATAGTATTTCACTATTTAGGCTAGAAAATTAAATGAATTAATATAAAACCTTCTATTCTATCGATCCGAATCATGGCAGGTATCACGATAGATTCATCGTGTAATATATTTATATTTATATAAACATAGATAAAAGGTACTCAACTAAAAAAATGAATACTAAATCTCGTCTGATGCATGAGGATTACTCGAAGGATCGAAAAGAAAAAAACGGTGTTTTTAAAATATTTTATTAGGCCATTGAGAAATCATTATCAAGTCATGATATTTACAACGAACATACTTGACAATTTCATTATAAGACTAGTAGAAAGACGAGCATTTCTATCTAAAGGGTTGATTCCATAATGTATAGTGTTACTTTCCGTGTATATGACAATAACTGATAGGATTTTAGGTGAAATTATTCGTGTCACTTATTCTAACATGTCGCATTTATGAAGTATTTTCTATATAAAAATATTGATTTTCATTAACAATATTTCACTCGACTAGTATTTAACAGAAAGAAAAAGGATGAGACGCATAGAAATCGAACCATTGATTGATTGATCGGTTTTTTTTTCTAGAGAAGCGATGAAAGAAGAATGGAACAAAAATAAAGCAAAGTCAAATAATAATATATTAAGAAAAAGGAAGCAAATTGATTCACATGTAGAAACGATCCAGATTCTAATGAGATAAAATCAATGTATTCAATTAATATATATATATAGATAAATGATGATGATGATGGTATTATATAAGAGCCTAGATAGAATTCGCGTTTTCAATTACTCAAAGGGACTGTTTTCATATAATGACACATAACTATAGTTTAATAAAGGGATAAAATTCTTCATCATCTTCTTCTCAACAAAAGAAAAAAAGCGACCCGAAAAAAGATCTATTGATGAGAGTGACTTTTGTTTAATCACTGGTAAGTGAATGCGCGCATCTAATAGTCCAAGAGTCTAGATGTAGATGTCAAATTAATTTAATTATTACTTTCAACGGAAGTAGGAGTTATTTTTCTAATATTATTTTTACGTTCGTTTTTAGATCTCAACATTGAAATCAATTTATAGATATATTTTTCAGTAACATGTAAATTGCATTGAGAATATATTGATTGGTCAATTCCATTCGGTATAAAGTATATCCAGAATTATGCTATCTTTTTTCTCAATAGTATAACATTACATTTTTGTAAAGAACTATACTCATCAACGATGAAAAAAGTCAGTTGATCGTAAACGCCCAGCTGCTTCTTTTTTATGTTCAATAATTAGATTTTTTCCTTTCCTTTCTTTTTTTTTTCAGTGCAACCATGAAACCAGATCAAAGATGAGAGATAAAAAATTATCAAAATTAGATTACTACGATCGATAAATATACAATTCAAATATTGATCATGTTTCTATTATCGTACAGAAAGACAATAGTTCTGTGAATTTGAAAAAAAATGAATAAAAGTTATACGTAGTAAAGATTTACAAGAAAAAAAAAATAAACCCAAGAAGAATATATCAAGAATAACTAATAGTGTTACTATGTTGGTTTGATTCAAATTGAATTCATTTTGTTCTATCCTGATTAGCTCTTTGCCTGTCCGCATTATAATGTATTGCTCCCATTTTCTTTTTCTCATCAATAACTGTAACAATAATATTTTTTTTTATCTCAATCTTTCTCCGGTTTTCTCCATTTTAATTACGGTCTCTTGTCAACATATCCATTTACAGTGCTCACTTTCAATTTCCCTCTTAAAATCTTCTATCATCATTCTATTCTTGCACAAAGGAATCAAATTTATTTATATACGTCCGTACAAAGTTCAGATTTATATATGCGATGTTGTTCTACGTAAGGAAAGACTGAGTAGGCGTTGATTTCATCAATTTTCTCACTAACAAAATAATATTGACATACACGAACATCAACTTTAATAAGTAAGCACCGTACATCCGGATTTTTCCAAAAAGTATAAACAAAAATATAAATCTCTACTCGATCGTGCTCTGATTTCAAATAAAAAGTAACATTGATGCAATTCAAGCATTTTTCAAAAACAAAAAAAAAACTTAACAAGTCAACTTAAATATGTCGTTGAAATCTATAATAATACCACTTAGTATTAGAAATCTGCCTTATTTTATTTATTTTCATTATGACTTACCTAGAAGTCCTCTTAGAACATGTAAAACCCAATAGTTCATTGCTTTCGATTATTTAATAGTCGATGTAGCATCGAATTGAGAGAAAAAAAATACGATTCCCATTGCTATGAGTTTTTGTCGTTATCTAAGTTGAGTTCGCTAATGTTTATGAGCTCACCTTCTTGTTCTCTTACTTCTCTTTCTCGTTTGTCAAATGTTGTTATTTTCACTGACTTGTTCCTGGTATGTTCGTTGGCATTGCCATTAGGGGAGCAAGAAAGTGTCTGTTTTTTGCTGGTTTGTGAAATCTATTATTAAAATCTCTGATGATTTCGGGTACATTAACAGTAATGATAATTATTAGGTCTACTCACGGAATTTCTGTTTTTGTTGCCCGTAATATCGCGAGATCATTTGGAACATTGTTTTTTCTAATGAACTCAATTAATAAGAATATTACGATATGTCGAATAGTGAAAATGAATTTCATGAAAAAACATTAAAAGCTACTCGAATAAAGATAAAAGAAGAGAGACGAGTTCTGGAATTACTTAAGTCAATTTATCCAATATACACAAATAGAATTTCTAAACGGCCTGAATGAAGTATTGATTGTTTGCGCTTGAAAGTAATAAAAACTGAATGACTTTGTTTTTATCAAATATTATTCACAGTGATTGATACTCGATAATACTTTTTATTATGCTTTATCCAAATTTCACATAGACCAAGTTCTATCGAGTGAAACTTTTCATCAATATTTTTGTTGTGTATTGTTAAATCTAATAATAAATTTCCTTACTGGAAATGCAAGCACATGAAGGTTTGTTCTATTTCTAATTTTCTTTTACATATAGAAGAAAAAAGATGGGTTGTTGTTTTACATTTATTTTTACAGAAATAAAACTTATAAATCACTGGATATTCACAAATAAATGTACAAATCTGATAGCTTTTCTATTTGAAGATGATTCATTGTGGAGAAAAAAAGCACAGCTTGTTTTGCATCTACACAAGTTTAGCAGATAGCAATTCTCCAGTGATTAATAGACCGACGGAACAAAATAGAAATACAACCCATGCAAAAATTCCGAGTATAGTTGAAACAATAAGAACCGACGATATTCTATTCGATAGACGTTCAGCAGCATCTAATTCACGTTGTCGAATCATTCGACGTAATGTGAATGTCTTATAAAGTGCCCAACATGGCCCAAGAATAAAAAAACATAATATGGTAAGAATTAATGCCCATTTAAAATGAATGGAAATTTCAGTGGGTCTCAATCGAACAGCATTTTTTGGAGTTTTTGATTCTTGTACACGCAGCGGAACTTTCCTTTTATTACTATTCGGTTGTGGTCGCAATCGTCTATCATTAAGATCTTTAACCGATAGCGGAGCCGGTGAATCGTGTTGTATAGAATCGATATTCTGAAATTGTTCGGTCATGTTTTGTTATTTATTATTCGGCCTTCTAGTTGTGAAAATAACCAAAAAATAAAAAATAAAAAAAAAACAACAGGAATAATATTATGAGCGACTGCTTAGGAATGAAAAAATATTTTTGCATTTGTCATTACTTTCAAATCAAATAGAATTAATAGAAACGAAAGAAGAGAAAAGCAACAAACATCAGTATATGTACGTAAAAAAAATCAGTCTGTTAATTTTATTTCAACATACTTCTTTTTTTTGTTCTCTGGTTTCAGAATTCGTCATTTGCTTCAAGAATAGAGCTAACTGTTGATATAGAGCATCGCGTTGTTTTTGTTCACATTATGTTGTTAGGTTTCTGATATGCTAGACCTTTCATTCCCCTCTATTTTTCTTTCCTATCGATTTATAGTTCTGGCTCATAGAAAAAAAAAGTACGCATGACAAGAACAAAATCAAATCAGAAGGGTTCTTTCTGATTTTGCTTCGCATATGCTTCAATCATAAAACAAATATTCTCTGTTCTTCATTTCTTTCGTTCTATCAAACAGTGAAAATAATTTTGTTGATCATATACACATCGAGTCAGTTTATTAAACGATTAGAAAGTTTTCTTTTATTTTATAATAAAAAAAAAGAAGGCATACAAAGATCAATCACATTCAATGAATAGGAAAAGACCAAGGAAAGAATAGACTATTATCACCGATTATACACTATTGTTATTATAATATATATAATTTTCAAAGAGAATCAGGTGTTGATGAAAGAATCTTTAAATTAAGATCATATAATCGATGACAAATATCTGCAACCGGTGGGTTTTGGTGAAGAATGACGAGTAAATCTAAATGACATATACATAAATTTGTTTGTAGATGAATAATAAGCATTTTTTTATCTTATTCTTCTAATGAAACATACTTGTTGCTGTGTGAGTCCTTTTCAATGATTCATAAAAGATTGTAAGTACAACATCAATCTCATTATGTTCATCACCGAAGTCATCGGGCCAAAGTGATCTTTGAGTAGAAAAATAAATTTTAAAATGAACTTCACTTAAACTATTCTGTATTTTTTACCTCGCTGATCGAAGATATTTAATGGCATTTGAATATGTATTTGAATGTAAACATTGAAATATATAAGCAATAGCTGTGTCACGATTTGGTAGATTATTTTTTTCAATTGTTGGCTGATCTTCTTTACCCGAACGTAGATCACTTAGAAAGTCATTTAAACCTTTGAATGTTAATGTAAATTCTGCAGATAAATTTCGCACATTCATTGTTGAATCGCGTGCAACTGGTAATAAATTATGAACTAATTTTGAATAACTTTCTGCTAATGTTATGACTTGAAAAAATAAATCTAAATTTAAAAACCAATATTTTCTTCATTCTTCATCTTCAAGAAAATTTACACGTATGAATGTGTCGAGCTATTTTTACACGAATTATTTTACAACTCCTAAATAGGCATTAGTAAAAGAAATTCTATCATACTAAATATTTTTTTCATCAACTCTGCTTTTAACTACTTTAATTACGAAGGACATTTTATTTACAATATTTTTAGTCGTACAGATCGTTTCTAAAAGTCAAATACAAATAGAATTGAGCTAGTCCTATTGAATTTCTTATAGTAAAATGTTTTCTCGCGACGAGCAAATATTTGTTATCAAACAAGAATAGATTGCGATGATCTTTCGGGCAAAAAATAAATGTTTAAAATAACAATTGCTGATGGCACACGCGGATCAGAATATTAAAAAATTCAAATATTGTTTTTCGATTAGAATATCACTAAGCCGAATTACAGATGATTCTGTGATATTAATAGCCATTTATGACTTGATTTTTTTTCTTAAAATTATCAGATCTAAGCTCAAAAATTTATTTGAGCCAATAGATTATAATGTAGTGTTACAACATGAAAAACTTTTCAGTAGAATTCATTTTGAAATTTTCATCATGGTTGAATAAAACTCGTTGAGCTGAACATTTCAAGTATAGAAAAAGTAATGTTATTAAATTACACTTTGAAATCAATTCTCTTAAGAAACTCAGTGAACTTTACCCAAGCTTGAAAATAGACGTAAAACGAATTGTACTGAAATTCATATGACATCTACTGGAGAATATTATGAAACCAAAATATTTGCACTGTAATCCACTCATATTTTTAAATTATCAACTATTCAATGAAATTTTTACTCACGTACAAATATGCTTAATAGAAATATATTCTATGAAGCGAGAGACTGCCTTATTTATTCTCTAATAAATTATTTACTTACTATAAAGATGTTTACACATATGAATTTTTTGTTCATTTGAAACAAATTTATCGTAGCCTCGTTCACCTAATGATTGTAACTTAAGATTGGCTTTAATTGAATCTAGACAATCGATTGCTAAAGCTTTTTTTGACATATAATTTCCATAATTTTCATTTAGTTCCGATATAATTAAACGATGTTTTATTAATAATTGATTGATACTCATTATATTTTCATCAACGAAAACTAATGTACAATCAAGATTCTCCATTAAAATATTAAGCATATGAACTAGAAGAAGACGAAGAACAATAAATATATTTGTATTTTGCTTTTCAAGAAAAAATGAAAATCTACCAAATTGTGAAACTGTTTGTCGAAAACGATTATCCATGGAAAGGCAATGACAAGTTTCATGAACGAATATAGATAATCGTCGTCGAATTTCCTTGATAAAAATAAACATACAAAATTCAATGGGTTCGTTCATTTAAAAAATGTTTTACCTTAAACAACCGTCGAAATAATAAAAATGTTTTTACACTATCAGCTGGATTTATTTCGTCGATTAAATTTCTAGAATGTGTTTGCCAAGCATCTTCAATATATTCATTATTCATTGTAATGACATGTAAAAGTCTAGTTGGATGATAATTTTGAGAAACACCTAGATCAGGCATATCCTCACTAGAATAAAAACAAAAATAATTTTACTTTATACGTGTTTGAAATGACTTTTAAACATAGAAATAAGCGCGCGCACAGTTAGGACAAAAGAAGCACAAGTTGCTTGAATAAATAGAGAGAAGAAGAAGAAAAAAATACATACCGTGGCCATGATGTCCAGGATTTGTTCGGTGCTCTCCTTTTGATTTTTTTCTGCTCTACTCTATCTACGATCTGTGAGCAGTGTAGACTAGAAAAATTTATTTACATACAGCAAAACATGTACTTAGATGAGCGTAGAACAAAAATCAGTTGAACTCTTTATTTGAATGGCATCATCTAGAAAGAACGTCTTGGTTCTGTTTCTCTGCTATCAGAACATGGCTTCCACCCTATTGAAATTCTACATTATGGTTCATAAGAATTCTTATTACAGAATTGATAGGACTCATACTTGCTATACAGAAGTCCATATGAGATCTATTTGGCAACGGAAAGAGGGTTCATTTCTGTTTAAAGCTGAAAAATAGCTATTTTTTTCGTCTATAAAATATTGATTACTGCGGGAGTATTTTGATGAGACTAGCAGAACTTGTAAATGTTCTGCCTCCATGGGTCGAGGGGAAATCTTTTATTGTGCTTTTGGGATATATTTATTCAAATTTTAGAAACAACTATAGTTCGATATAAAGTTAGTCCAAAGAGTTAGTTTCCATGACAATATTTCCAGTAAAGAAAAATATTCTGTTAAGAATTAATTACTATAGAATAATGCGTTAAACTGGTGAATTGTTTTTGACAGATATTCTTGATGAATAGCTTCGAATACTTACAAATTTATTGAAGCTCCTGTTCTTTCTCTTCCTGTTGTCGGTGCTGCTGCCATTGTAGTTGTTGTAGTCGAAGCATCCATAGCGGATGTAAATTCCTCCATATGTCTCGATGTATCAACAATAACATCAGTCATTTGAGTAAAATCACTTGCACTATGCTAAAGTCAAAAATAGATTCAATTAATTGTCCAGCATAATAATCAATAAGACATGTTAACAAATAAAGCTTGTCTAGGAGGCAGTAGGTTAATGATGTTAAGATACAAAAACAAATACCGGAAAAGCATTTTGTTATTATACAATAAAAATTATTATAGGTAGATGTAAAGCAGAAGAAAGGGACAACGAAATTAAACACAAGACTATCGAAAATAACCTTGCGAAAAGCTGTTTTGCTTCCACTGTTACTATTAAATGCTGGTAATTTTCCACGAAATTTGGATTTTATTTTAGATGGATCAAACCATTCACCAACTGATGATAAATTTCGTAGTGTATTGCTGATACTATTCGGTCGTGGCTAAAGGTAATAGCGATGAATAATAAAATAGCATCATCAGAATAAACAAGAACAATTCTATTTTTTTTTCTTCGTTTCTTTTAAATTATAAAATTTCCTTCTATACCTCATTTTCAACAGGTAATGGAGCATCATCAAATGTTGTCATTAGTCCATCATCTTCATCACCAAAATCTTGTCCATCAGTTGTAATTGGAAACATTTCATGAAGTGAATCCTAAATAGAATACAAAACAAAAATAAATAAATAAATATATATAAATATATTAAAATCATGCAAATGGCATAGTCGATTTTGATTTTTAAAACAAACCTCATCGTTCAAGAAGTCAAATTGTTTTGATATAAATGTTTGATCAACATTTTCTGACGTCATAGATTCTTTACTCGAACTTGGCAAACTACCGATTGGAGGTTGTTCTGCTAAATCACTTGTTTGACTAAATACAACCTATTTGATGAAAACAAACATCGTTAAAAAGAAAATAATAGTTTTGCTTTATTCAAAACCTACACTTGCACTTCGATTTAATGGTAATCTTGAAAGACCAGCTTGTTTACCACATGCAAACATTAATGCAACTAAATGTTCACGAGTTCTTGTCTAAAATTCAGATTATACATAGAAATAAAAATGTGGAAACTTCGGATTTCATCCGAGAGTTATGTGTACTGCAAAAAGTACATGGAACATATGAGTCATTCTAGAATGTCTGAACACCAAAATTATCATGAGAAACTAGGCACTTTGGTTTCCGGATGCAGTTTTTGTGTATTTTGAGACCGTTTTCAGGCGATGTTTCGTTAGAAAGCTACGATTTAGTTCAAAACTAGTATCAGATACGGAGTCAGCGTTAAAAACTGAGTCGATCTATATATGTTGTGGATAATTCTGAGAAAAACGTTTTTTTTGAAAAATGCCTGTACTCCCCCTCAGGGATGGTCTGATCAAAAATGACAATTTTTTCGATAACTCAGCTATTTCTTGACGGATCCTTCTCATCTTCGAACTCGACCTAGATATTGATAAGACAATTCTGTGCACAAAATTTCAGCTCAATCGAATGTAATTGTGAAGAGCTATCGAATAAACGGACGGCCGGACACACTGACCGATTCTATAGTGTACTCTTCTTTTTTTTTTGAGTACACAAAAACAAAAAAGAGTAATATTATCATTTCTAGACCTGTGATTGAGCAGCATTTTGTTTCCAACTGGATGTATCTATTTCAGAATTAGTTCCTGTTGTTCCAACATATGTATGTCGCCGACGATTATTCATAGTTGTTGCTATTGCCGAAGATTTCGATGTTGTGTGATTTTGTTGGTCTTTTGTTTTAATAGCATTCATAATTTGTGATAAATTATAATCAATATCCAATGTTCGACCTATTTATGTAGATACATAGAGAATAAATTTACTGTTGAAAACGAAATATATTTTTTATCTTACCTGGTAGTTCAATACTACTTTTATGGTTATCAAAAAAATGAACTTCACCCATCAATGAACTGAGTGGTGTTGTATTATAATGATTATTCGTTGTTATATGTTTCGGTGTTGACAATGTTGATGAGCGTTGTATTAATAATTTTAATGTTTTAGTTACGTCATTACAAAATTCAGCTTTATTCACATATTTACATAGTGTTCGAACAAGTTCATTGTTAAATAAAGCGTAATCATTCAACATTTTCGTATCAATTAATGTTACAAGATGATAAAATATATCTAAGATTGATAATTGTAAATAACTTGGACCATTATCAAGTATTTCACATAAGAATCGAATCCAATTTATTGAATCCTGTACATAAACATCCGTTAAATATTTCAGAACACATTTCGCCCATTGTGATGCAGTTGAATTAAATTTTCCTTGCGCATATAATGACATTACCGTAGCAAGATCAGCTAGTTTCGCCTTTTCATCATGTTCATTACAGACTCGAGCTATTCTTTCAGCTGCTTGTATACAAACAACATGTTGATTATCATAATTATACATCATATATGGTAATAGAGCAATAACATTGATCGCCAATGATGAATTATTCATTGTTACAAATGGTGATGTTAACATATTCGTTAAACAACTAATTAATATCATTGTAGATTCATAGGTTACTGTTGATGTACAACCTTTTAAAGCTAATGATTGTAAACCGGGAAATTGTTGCCATTTTATTGTTTTAAGTATATTCATAATACGATCAACATAATCGTATGTATTCAGTTGTATTTTATTTATAATTGTTGTTAACAATTGTACTGATAATGTAAATTCGTATTCATAGTCGGATTCAAGTAGGCATGTGCCAATCCAAAATAATTGTGCTAAAACAGTTTTAGCATCATCAATCGATGCAGCTAATGTTTGAACATTATTTGTATTTGTTGACACTGTATTGTTGTTGTTATTGTTGCTGTTATTATTATTATTATTATTGATTGTATTGCAAATTAAGGTTTGTTGTTGACGAACATTTTGTGCACTTCGTGAACGTGTTAATGTTGATGTTGTTGATGAACAACTACGATCTGATTCGGGGCTAAGACGTTGTAAAAGTTGTTGATCTTCTGGTCGAAGTAGAAAACCATTACTTATCGATGGACTTGGACATATGGTTGATGTTGAATGGCCATCCATTAATGTTGTGGAAGTATTCATATTTTGATTTCTTGGACTTGTCGGTGCTGTTGCCATACCGGAATTTGTAATAACAATCGATAAACGATCATGAGATGGCTGACGTAATGTTTGATGACGTTTTCGGCGATCATTTGGAAATAAACGATTTTGTAATGCTTCAATTTTATTTGTTAATATTAAAGGGTTAATTACATGAGAATTTAATGGTTCTTTTGATGGTGGTGATTGTTGTATCGTGGTTGTAAATAAACCACTGATTTGTTTATGTATTGGATCGATATTATGTGTTAAAGTTAATAGAATCTCTGTTACATATCCTTGCATATCATCGTTATGTTCAGCAACGGTTTCAACTAATCGAGAAAGTATATCGATAACCCATCGAAAATTTAATGGTAAACCTAACGCACGAATCATCTAAATGAAATAGTAATAATAATGCTTTTCTTTTATTAATCTTTTTAAAAATAAAATTTTCAATACATGAAAGTGGTACTTATTAGAACTTGTCTTGAGAAAGCAAATATTTTCTTGAACGATTAAATTAGAATTTCGTGGATAAGTGGTATTATACAAAGACTCGTGAAAGTAGTTTATGATGTGTTAGTTTTTCTCGATTTTCCTGTCAGTACTACTTCGATAATTCATTTCTATATAGTATTGGGTGAGGGGATTCAAACCTGTAAGGATCGTCCAGCATAATGTCGACTAGAACAACTGAGTGTTATTCGTAGTGCTAATTCCATCCATCGTTCTTCTAACATTGCTTGTGGTACGCATGTACGAAACAAGATAACAATCCATTGAACAAACTGTGTTAATTGTAATGCACTACGTATTGTATGTAATTGAGCTGTGATATCTTCATATGCCCATAGAGGACAACCTTTCTTCGTATCTAAATATGCGATTAAACGTTGAACAACTTCTTCACGTGCTAGATTCGCTGGAGAATTTGTATCGGTTAAAATTTCATTATTTGATGGTAACGAATTATCATTAAGACTATCAGTAAATAACGATTGCAAATTCGTATTTATACCATTGGAATCACGTTCCTGACGAATCTTAGTTGATAATTTACTATTATCCCAATCAACATGCGAAAGAAGCATTTCGCTTAACCATATTTGATCCGATTGAACACTGAATGCAAGTAAAAGATTGAATACAAGACTTTTACAATGTTCATAAACAATGGCTCGATTATGATCCATGCCTTAAATTGAAGAGTCAAATTTTTACTTTTTTCCTCAAAATCAAAAAATATACTCTACCAAGCATAGCAACATGTAACAATTGAGGTAAATGAGCTGACCAATCAATTTGAAGACCGCTTACAATAAGTTCATTGATAAGCATTATAGCGATACTACACCGAAATAGACATGGTATTGGAATAGATAATTCTGGTAGAAGAGTTTTTAATGGAGCTGCAATACCACCGTATGGAGCCAATGGTAAAGGGGCTGCTTGCAAAAATTCATCAACACGTACCATCGCTGGATGATCTAATTTTTCAAAAATAAAAAGCCTCATTAGATATTTCTATACACTCATTGGGAATAAATTGATGTTGGTCTCAAAGAGCAATCAACAATCTTGATTTATTTCTGGGAAGATTTTTCAATAGTTATATAGAGATAATCTTTCTATTAATGTTCATTAAAATCTATGCTAATGCAAAGTTGTAAGCCGAAATTTAAGATGAGCGTCCCAGTACTGACCTATGATATGCATTCGAGAGAAAAGGAAGATATTTCCACAGAAATAATCTAAGGATACAAACTCTTTTCCGTGAATAGAATGGAAAATCTATTCAATAATATTAACCTTTATCGGTATCTGCGGTTAATTTTTCATTGAAACTTGCTGATAAACTATTTTGTGATAATGTACGCATTTTGTGATTTGTACTCAAATATGAAATATTATCTTGTTGAAGATTATCTTCTCCGCTATCGTGACGTTTCGTATGCAGAACTCCTCGATGTTCATTCATATTTGATGTTTTTCGAACTGAATTCGTCCCTGATGATTGTGTTGTGCTTGTATTATTTATAAAAAATGTGGGCGTCGAATTATTAAACCGATAAAATGGTAATGTATCGGTTCGTTCAAGTGAAATATTTAACGATTCTGTTATTTGTAATTCGTTCAACAGTTCATTTAATAAACGTTCTTCATGATTTTTACACATGTATAGAATAATTTTCTTTGCATATGGTAATAATTCACATGGAGATAACGTTATCATTATTAACATATAACGTAGTATTACTTTTAAATTATGTAACCAAGTTCTATGAAGAAAATAGCATTATTAGAGATTATTTTATATGCGAGTCAAAAAACAAATAACAACTATTACCCTGTTAATGCATTCCATAGTAATTCAAGTTCAGTTGCATGTTCAGATGAAAACTAAATAATTTCAAAAATGTATACATAAATTGTTTTCTATCAGCGAATGGATCCTAATGAATCGAACCAGTTGTATATCTGATTATTTACTATTCTTGCAAAAATAGAGACTCGAAGATTTTTCTGACATCTAATTTTACGGTTTTATCAATCGTAAACAATATGATGTACCAAGATTCTTATTGAAAGGCGAAAATCAAACTCTAAAGATTCCTTTTTCTAGTATTTGGATAGAAAAAAAAATGCTATTTAGATTTATTCTGATTCATTGTGATCTATTGGTTGGTCGTGAAGAAAATAGAAGCATAACATACTGTTGCTGTCAAATAGAAAAGATTATTCAATACAAGTTCAGTTGATTGTACTGAACCCCAACCAGTTCCTTGTAAAAATGCATTTCCTTGCTCTTCATTTAATGTAACATCATGTCCATTGACACATCTAGGCAGTGATGCATCGACAAGTTCAATACTATGTATCCATGGTAATAGAATCATAAATAAAGTTCCTCGTGAACTTGAATTGGCTGTTAAAATTCGTGTTGTAATTTCTATTAAAAATAAAATACGAGACGGAAAAATCTTCTTTTTTATTTAATTCAATTTTTCTGTTTTTTACCTGAAAACATTGCCATAGTTAAATCGGGTCGACGTCTTGCTAAATATTCGCTAAGCATCATTTGACTTTTCGAATAATTTGAAGCCAGAGATATAATATATGCCACATCATCTGATGATGATATTCCATTCGATTGTTGACTTGTGGTCGGTTGAGATTCACTTAAGTGTCCTTTACATAAAACAACCATTAATCGTAATGCTAATTCATGAACATGCATTCGTGGCGATCCAACATTAGTTAATGTTAATATTAAAACAGATGGCAAATCACATGGATAATCACTTTAAATAAAAATTTAAATCGATTCTCTAATAGAAATTAAGCATGAAGCGACTTACCTGGCTACTTCAATAAATACTTTCGCAAGAGCAGTAAAACATCGATCACTAAAACGAACTGATTTCGTATAACATCGGTCGATCACCCATTCAACAACCATTGTATTCGTTGTTTTTCCATGTAACTCAAGTAATTGATAAAGAGTTGTCACCGATAGTTGACATGTCTAAATTGATATAAATAGAAAAATGTATATTGAAAATATTATCGAGAAGATTTGTCTTTTTTTAGAGAGCTTGAGCAAGTAGATATTTACCAACACCAAAAATTCAGATCAAGTGAGTTTGAAGTTAATATTTAGCGAGAAATGTACGAGCTTGATGTTACTTCGAGTTTTCTATTAGAAACAAACGGGAGGTTCCTAGATAATACTCTCAAGATTTACTTTGAGACACTTCTTGAAATATCATCAACAGTTGTCTTCAACATAAGTCCTTTTAAAAAGAAGTCAAACTCGTTTGGGCGGTGCAAAAAAAACGATTATAACCACTTTCATGTTTTAAACAAAAAATGTTCATCCAATAAATAAACATCGAACTGTCGTTCTCGAATAGAAACCTTCAAACTTATAATTCAATTGAAAAAACAATTATGTCAATTCAGCACATATAAGCAGATTCAGACACAGTTTAAGAAGAAGAAGAAGAAATAAGCTTAAATATTAGAACGCGTTCCTTTAACTTGATTTAAATTCTCTGAGCATCTGAGATTAACAAAGAATCGTGTAAGCATAAACAAAAAACTTACAACCAACGATGGATAGATCTTGATAGAGATGCAAAAATATTATTCGACAAAAGAAAACGAACTCAGCTATTTATATTCTAATACTACCTCATGTGCTGCCATGAACTGATCAAGCCATGGGACGACAGTCTTTTGAAACCATTCATCTTTTATTGTACCACAACAAAGTGTTGCTGCACAAGCGCGAATAGCAATTAATTCTAATTCGCTGCATGGCTCTGCTTTGATTTGTTGCTCTCGTATATGACTGAAAGAAATAAAATCAAGTTTTTAAAATTCCGTTCCTAAAATTATTCTTTTTGTTTACCTAGGTGAAGCAAACACAGGCATAATATTTAAATTTCCACTCCACTTGCGAAATAATTCAAAAAGACTATAACGAATTTGTGGTGGAATTAATGATTCACGTATTTGATCTAAATTTTTATAGGATAAATAAATAGATTCAACAAAAAGGAAACGCAGTAACATACGAGGAACTTGATTAATAAATTTATAAACAAATTGAGCAAAATACTGACGAATTTGTTGAATTAAATCTGAGTCTTTTTCATTCTCAAGATCAAGATAGTTCAGTGCACTTTGAAGATATTCATGGTAGAGTTGATAAGATGGATGTTTTAGGTCTGTTTCATTTGCATAACTAAAATAAACGCGTTTGTTATAAACAAAAAATAATTTAATCATATTACCAATATCGAAATACTTCACGATCGGCTAGTAATTCAAAAATACGAATTAAACGTAATCGCATATAATCACGTTTTCTCATTCGGCGAACTTTGTCTTGTTTAATTTCCATAACATCTTTTATATGAACTGTTAAATCTTCCAATAAATCTCTTAAATTAAAACAAAATATGGAATTTAATAGAAATCACAAATGTTTCACAAACTTGAATGCTTCAGGATTCGTTCGACCGAGACCACGAATAACGATTTCTCTCATATCACTGGTTTCACAACGAAGTAACTAGAATATATCAAACTTTTAATAAATCACTGTCAAATTCTTTTGCCATGATTTATTAACATTGAAAATGCTTTTCTTTTAAAGTCTTCTATCACTTTGATAAGGTTTTTCTATTGGAAGATTTTTGTTTTTGACCTCTTTCAATATTGACTCCTCTGTCTTTTACAGAACTGACAGTAAAATAATAAGCGGTGCGTTTTACATGTTGAGCAATGATTAGTTTAATTTAAAAAAAATTCAATCTCGTTTTCTGAACGCAAAACTGAAGTTTTATTTAAATATGTGATAGAAATATTATGTTGTTCAGCAGAAGACTATATTGGTTTGTATTCATAAATGGCTATTGGAAAACATCCGAGATATTCCTACATCACACATGTTGCTTTTTCTTAAAACAACTGATGGCTAACTTGATTTCGTGTTCGACGGCTTAAACCTGTGACAAACAAATGTTTGTGAATTATTCAATATCAGCAAAAAAAAATGTAGAGTATTCTGTTAATCGTATAAACTTTGAACGAAGAACTACGCAGACAAATAGAAGCTCTAAATATGCTTATATCATAAAGAGTAGGACTGAAAGTTTTCTCCGTCTATCTTCAATTTTACTGTATAGTTCAACATCGATTGTTAATACTTGATCATCATACTTACATTTACAACAATGCGAAATAATGATACAGCAGTATTGGATGCTGGTGTATAAAATTTCGATGAATCTTGATGTGTTTCTTGATAAACACTTAAAATAAACAATATAAAATATTTCTAGAAAAAGAAAACAAAGCACTTTTATTTTTACCTTGTATCAACATTAAATTGTTGTAATTTTTCAGTTCCAGAAAGTGTTAAACAACAAGCACAGATTAAATAATTTTTCCATAAATTCAAATTATATTCTTTTTCATTTGTTTTCTTTAAAATATCTGTATTTCGAAAAACAAATGATGAGCGAATTTCCGTTGTTTGACTGCTGGAAAAGTGACAAAAATTTACATAATTTTAATTATCTTTCTCGCTTTTTTCATTAGGCTATTTACTTTGGATCAACATAGGGAAATAATTGTGTCAAACGAAAAAATACCATTCTCCAAGCTTCAATACGTGTCAATTGACATTTAAGAATATTTTTATAAACAAATAATTCCGCAAGACATTCAGTCCACATATCAAATCTTGCATTTAATTCATTTGATGTTAACGAATTCGATAGGTTATTATTATTCGTTGTATTTTGCGTTGTCGTCGAAGCTAATGTGGCTGTTGATGCGTTTGAATTTGTAGCTGCCATTGTTTGCGTTGATAGTAGTAAATTATTCGATGATTGTAACAATGAATTTGGTAATGATAGTGATAATTGGGATTGAGACGGTTGATTTTGTAGTGCTTGAGGAATAATAGCTAATGATGGTGTAGGCGTTATGTTTGTCGATGATGTATTAATCAGTGGTGACACTGTTGATTGATTAGGATTTAATGTTACAAGTGACGTGGTTGATTGAAGTACATTTGTTGTCACATTAACATCTGAAGATATTGGCATCGTTTTTGTTTCTTCTTGCGCATCCCACATTGATGAACGATCAACAAGCCACGATAAGTCACCCGTAGAATTACATAACAGATTAGCCTAATGAAGAAAAAAACAAACAGAACAATAGAAAAGAGGAAAACTTAATTTTAATACTTTTTCTTGAAGCGTTAATGATGGTGTTATTTTTTCGATAACTGTTGGTACAGCTGCATCTAGGATGTCAATTAAACAGACTTGATTGGGCTAAATACCGAATGAAGAACAAAATTATGGATAGGAATTCATCAATTTTATTTACTTGTAAACATTTTGATGCTATGGCAATATTTTTTACTTCACGTAATATCATAACACTATATTTTCGTCGACTATGATGTGTTTGACAAAGTGCAATAATTCCAAAACCTTCTGCCATAGCTAATGTTTCCATATCGGTTTGTTGTGATAAACTCAATTGATTATTTGCACCCGTATTT
Source organism: Rotaria magnacalcarata (assembly GCA_900239745.1). Classification (NCBI taxonomy): domain Eukaryota; kingdom Metazoa; phylum Rotifera; class Eurotatoria; order Philodinida; family Philodinidae; genus Rotaria; species Rotaria magnacalcarata. The sequence continues at coordinate 213,724 of OENM01000017.1, forward strand.
TGCTACAAAAAAAAAGTTCATTAAAACGAATTTCAATTCAAAAGAAAAATTATTTGTCAAGACACTTCCATCGGATTCGCACACTTACTTTATTTGTTGAATTAATTAATACATGTTTCCATTGTTGAAGTAATTGTAGTAGAAAACGCATCGAACGATCCAATGTTGTCTTGCCCGTATCAGATAAAAACATTAATTGATCCGTTACTTCACGAATAATAAAATTTGTAAAACCACGAAAAACACTTTTTCGCCATTCAGGTAATTCAATAACGAAATATTGAAGTGATTGAAAAGCTTGAACGGCTAATTCATGATCCATATGAATAGTTAATCTAGCAAGCATTTCAATTAATTCTTCTTGAGATGTGCCCAATGGTAAAAGACGTGGTAATGTTGCTATACACGTTCTTAAAAGATCAATTTTTGGCTTTCGATCACCACTAAAAATTCAAAAGCAAATAACAAAAAAGATTGCAATTGTTTTTCTTCTTTTTCACCTTAATAAATCATCAGTATCTTTATTTGCATTATCCGGCCGTGTTACTAATAAACATCTGCCAACTTGTGTATCAAGCATTTTAAGTATTGTATCAAATGTTTTACGAATTGGTTCATAATAATTTTGTAAACCAATTTCTTTTACTATTGAATCACTTATCATTTTTGTACATGTACGTCGTGGACGTAGTGTATGTCCCGATGGAAATGTAACTAAATAGATATATATATATATATATATATATATTGAATTTAGTCGACAAGAGAAAGAAAATTAGTTTCTACCATTCTGAAGAGGCATCATAGGTTCTTCTTCATTTTGAGCTAAACTATCAGCTATAACTAAAAATGCTCGTAAGCCAACATTCATTCTCTATGGAGAGAGAGAAAAGAAACATAAAGAAATAATTATATTGATTCGAAGATAATAATTTACTTCAGGATTTAAATTGCGACATCGACCAACACTAAGTAAATCGAATATAATATCTTTCATTGCAAAATCTAATTTTTCCTGAAATAAACAACATACATTTTTTATTTATAAAAATCAATTATGAAAGTTTACTTGTGATATAAAATGAATAATTTTAACAAAAATATGTAATGGAATATCTTTGGGTGTCAATGCTTTAAAACTTTTCGGGAATAAACTATTGACAATACAGGTTAAATGTTGATTTGTCGTTTTAACATTTTCACCTTTAAATCGAACCATATAAACCCTAGGGATTAAAAGGATAATAAAATCAAAAACACACTATTCAAGTGAATATTATTGATTTACCAAACAAGTCGATATAATGATTCTAATGATATACGAGCCAATTTTGCTTCACCACGTAGATTACCCAAACAAAGTAACATAAATTTATTCCAATTCGTGAAAAATACTTGTCGTTGACTAATACATAATAAACATGTCATGAGTGGAAACATAACCTAAAAAATTCAAGGTTAGAATGAAAAATACGCCTATCTCTATTGGCTCTTACTAAACGATGCTTGTTTTTTGAACATAGATCGAAAACATGTGAATATAATAAATCGACAAAATTTCGCACTATTGGAATATTCATTTCAAGTTTTACAACCTAGATACAAAGTTTCATGTGGATATTGAAAATTTTCGTCTTATTTACCGCAGCAACTGGCAGTAGAATTTCAACAAATAAATTAGCTAATGAATTTTTAATATCACGTTCTCGTACTTCAAGAAAATAGTTCGCTAAATCAAGAAGAAATTGAAAACAAGCTTCAAAATGTTCAACGGGTGTCATCTAATAAATAATAATAATATACAGCGTAAGAATAATGAGCATTGAATTAGATTTACTTTAACACGAAAAAATCTCATGCCAGTATTAAGATTAATAATATTTCCATTGACTGATGGACTAGCAGGTTCTTTTCGTAAATTATTTAGTTCAAGCATGAAACGTCGTTTAACTGATAGAAAGCTAGAAAAGAGTGTTTTTTGTTTATTTACATGAGAAACTCGAAAGAATAGATTGTTTATGATACCGGCTTTGAGCTAATACGCCAACAACTTCAGCATATAGATCACAAATTGTTTGATAATTGAGTTGATTGGGTTGTGTTGATGTCCTGAAAATTTTAAGTATACATATTTCTTGAATGCTACTTTTTCGATTTAGTTTTTCTTACATATCATTAAATTTTTCGTTACAACGAAACCATTTAAACGCTTGATCTTCAATATTAGATATATCGAAGCCCGGATGGAATGATAACTAAATGTAACAGCATGATTTATTTTTCTTTCGTTTCTATTATTAATATTTACCTGTTTAAGAACATCAATCAAAATTAGACAAAATATAAAATGTACAGTAAGCTAAAATTGTATTAAAAAAACAAGATTTCCTAGCAGATGAAAGATTTATCGTTCTATTTACTTGTCGACGTTCTTCAAGCCAATCGTTATCTCTACAGTAATTAAATATAAAAATATGTGTACATAGCTAATAGAATTGTTTTGTCTTTATTACCTGAATCCAGATGCTGTTGTTGTTGACTTTGTTGCACGTAACTTCAACTGATCATCATTGATATGATGACGAAACCATTCGAACGTAATGCGTACAAGTGATGGTAGTGAATGTTCAGATATTGCTTGAATTACATCAAGTAATTGATCAAAATTAACATCATCACCACGTCTCAAACATTGATTAAGTGGTATATGCTATCAAATTATTTGATTGAAAGATGAAGACAAAGAAGAAAAAAATCAAACTAACCTGTTTACTTTCCGAGCAGACGTCAGCAATACGGGTTTCCGCAGTGATAAAAAATTGATTTAAAAGTACATTTAATGCATATTCTCCTGGTTTTATTGTGGGATCGAGAGATGATGTTGGGTCAATAGTAAATGTCGAACGTATGTGCCTTTCAGCACCCCAAGGAAGACGTCGGACTGTGTCAGACATCAAAAGTAAAGAGCTTTATCGAACATCCGAGCATGTAAATAGCGATAAGTATCAGTGAATCACGACTTCGTTTTTATTGGCACGAAGAAATTGACCAATAGGATGCGAAATCCGATAAGCAGAAAATTATTTTTGGTTAAAAAACAACGTGTTGCATCGTGATATTGAAATATGTGTTGACTATTCACTAAATATTGACATAAAATATTTATAATTTTAATAGAAATATTTCTCTTAAAATGGTTTGTCAAGTCAAGTAATTGAATAATAACAAAAAATCTATTACTGTAGTTTTTTGAAAGCAATTAACAGAAACAAAAAATTCAAATAATTAACCCAGAGGTGGTAGTTTGTTTTTGAGTGTTGATTGGCTTCCATTACTTCATATTTATTATTATTATTATTATTTGTATTTATTATACGAATACATATTAGTCTTCGAAAAAAAACTTTGGTCTCAGTAATGAAAAGAAAACAATCATGTAGCATACAATTGGTTTCGCCGATTTCATACATGCATATTGGTACTGTACATTGATATTTCATTAAAATAAAGAATACTCTCGAAATCAATCAATTCTTATCAAAGATTACGTAGTAAATGTTTTGTGCGTTATCTCAACTTTATGGTCGAAATAAAAATATCGAAAGGAAAAATGTCGAAACGGAATAAAGCGCCACCTGCACTGAAATTGTTATTTTTCGACATTTTCCCTTTCGACCAAAGTTGAGAGAACCGTTTTGTGCGTCTGTGACTTCTGCTTATCGAGAACTAAACCGAGTGAGAATAATTGTTGGAGATGCACAATGTATTTAACTTTTTCCTGCAATACATTCAACTGGATTTATCGCTGAACTGATAGACTCGAATATTGATAAGAGTTCTACACATTCAGCAGTGGCAAAGCTCCGAGAAAATGTCACTTTTCCTACCCAAAGTCCTGTGGACAGGTGCCGCCACTAGTAAGGTCCTATGGCGCGACTTTAAGTTGAGGGTGAAGCACTTTTCATAGGACTTTAGGTAAAGTGAACCTTTTCTGGATCTTTGCAAGTCCTCTACACATCAGCCTTATTTTATTTGATCGTAAATACTTTGTTATATGAAAGAACTATCAGTTCCTCGTCGATGATTAATTAATGAGGAAACCGTATTTGCATATAAAGGTTGTTTTTCTCTATTATGACCTAATGGAGATTTCATTTCCTTTATTTTCTCTGTGTAGATCTCTCTTGTTGATCTGCTGATTATTCATGCGTTCTTCATTTTCTCATGTACCATTTATTTTTGTTTCATATTGTGCATTATTTATATCGAATCTCACAGAAACCATGAATCATTCGCAGTCACAGTAGCATATAAATATATATATATATTACACATCTAACGGTTGTAATAAGCAGCTTGAATGCCTGTATTTTGATCAAATATGAAGAGCGATCAGTTATATTCAATAATAATTATCAATAGTTATTTTAAATGATCCTTCATTTTCTGAAAAACAACTCCATTTCTCGATTGTATTCCTCATAGAATTAGACTATTAAACTTGTTCTAAATGATTTCATATGCATCAGAAAAAATTTCGAATATTTTTCTGAAGATCTATGCTATTTCACAGTGATGGCGGCGAGGTGGGATGAGTAGCAAAAATAGGTCGGCGGGGATTCTTAATTCCACTCCTATAGAACTCTAGTACTAGTTGAAGAAGAGTTTTTGTTTATAGAAACCTTCTACGTTCATAGGCGGTGTAGAAGAAAATGCAAATAAGCCAAAGGCACGTCGTCTGTTAGCTTTTGGGGATGAAAAGAAAAAAAAGCAAAATCTATAAAAATTTAACTAAACGACGAAAGTGAAATTTATTTACATTTCTCTTTCTTTTGCAGGTAAGTGTCTGATTGAAAGAATTTTTTTTCTTTATCATGATGAGTACATATCGTAAAAGTGAAAATTCTGACAGTGACTAGTGGATATTCAATCAAACAAGGTTATCGAAATGGTTTTCTGATTCATATTTGAATCGATTTCAAGATGTTAATGATTATAAGATGGCAAAAAACAATTGATAAATCATTTCTAATGGTTATGATACTATAAGATAACAGGCTTAAATAGATTTCGGCGAAATCAATGCTAGTACCATCAAAACCAAAAACTATTCATTACATAGCTCGTTTGCGATTTAATGGTGTTAAGGATATAAATCGATATATTTAAAAGCTATTGACATCGAGCAATTTCTTGCGCCGTAGATTCATTTTACAGATAATGAATCTTCATAAACTAACTATTTAATATTTTATTGAGCACCACTGATATATGCTAGTTTCAATATTTTGCCAAAACTTAGTGCAATTGTATTGAAAAAATATTGACTTCATACTGAAAACATCTTTTCCGGGTAAGCATACTCAGATCATTATCCAGCATATAGAAGCAGGTTTGATAGTATCGGTGTATGTTATCGCTCCTATTGTACAATGTGCAATCAGAAATCAAAGTCTTTGCTATGATTTTTTCTAATGAGAAAGCAACACTAGCATAAACTTTTAAATATCAATTTTCTTATAGCCAGCGAAATATGGCATCAGCTCGAAACAAAAAACCTTGTGTTAAATGCCCTAAAAATGCAGGAATCGCAACGTGCGGTGGATGCCAGGCATGGTTTTGTACTAAACATTTTATTGAACATCGGCAAGGTCTTGGCGAAGCAATGGAGCGCATTGGTCAACAGCATGATGATCTTCACAAAGATTTAGATGAAAATAATATTGGATATTCGCTTCTCTCGCAAATTAATGCATGGGAACAGACATCATTGAGTAGAATTCAAGAAGTAGCAGAAAAAGCTAGAACCGATCTAGCCAAATATATAGATGAAGCCAAAACTCAACTAACACAATCACTTAACAAAATCAAGAATGAATTAGCATCAAGTCGCGCATCAGATGATTTTACCGAAATAGAATTGAAGCAATGGAATGCACAACTCGAAAAACTTGGGCGTATGTTGGAAAAACCGCCTAGTATTGATATTGTTGAAGACGATCAATCGCAATCATTTATTCGTATCATTCAAAGAAAAGGTATTTGAAAATTCGATGATAAACTTTTTGATTGCTCTCATACTAACAGTACAGTGACGAAAAATGTTTACTATAGTTGGATGAAGTACACTTATCGCTTAATCGTTGATTTAGAATTTTAAAAGCGCTTTTCACTTATAATTTATCAATGTGCACTAAATATTTCTTTTACCATGACTTTATGTCTATCGATCTTCATTTCTTTTTGAAACAAACATAGAACTGCGCCGTAAATTCCAATGATTACTTTGCACAAAATCAAAGTTGGAATTAGATTAGTTTGTTTTCAAGGTAACTATTTTTTAATAGCTACCCTCATCGCACGAAATTGTGTCAACAGGTTTTATTATACAATTACATATGCTTGCATGATTATTGTTGTTTTCTAGAGGTCGGAAAAAAGAAGAAATCTGAAACAATAATTATTTCTGCTTTACACAAGACTAATAAAACCATCAACAGTGTGACGTATGGAACTAAGGAGCTTCTGACAAGAACGAACACAGTCACAAAATATATTGCAAAACCAGGTATGTTAATACAAAGTAATAACTGAAAGGACTCAATATTTTATCAATGAAAGGTTTTAAAATTGTACTTACGAGGGAAGGTCACCAACTGTTCAATCATTTTTGCGTTGAAACTACTTACGTTATGTAGTTCCAAAAGAGCTATGTATACACTGAAAATAATTATTTTGGGCGGATGACTTATTGTTACGAAAATAGACTATTTGTAAGGTGTGAGTTTTAATGAGTGCCTGGACTCGCGCTCAGGAACATTAAAAAAAATTATTTTCGAATTTCGACTTGAAACTTTGGATTGAAAGACCTCCCAAGGAGAACAAATTTTTGTGAACGTTTCAGATCTTTCTAGCATTCCAATCACTTGACGCAACTAATGTGAAATGTTTCTTCTACACCTTTCAAATAAAGTAGTATATTTGACGAAACAAACAAATTTAATGACCAAAAATGTTCACAAAACACTACTCTCGTTGAGGTGTATTTCTATGTAAAGTTTCAAGTCAAAATTCGAAAATCAATTTTTCTAATGTTCCTGAGGGGGCATACGGCAATTATAAAAATATACCTTTCAAATGGCCTATTTTCGTAACAACAAGCTATCCGCCCAAAATGTTTTCAGCGTATTCATAACTCGTTTGGAATTACGCAATGCAAATAGTTTCAACTCAAAAACGATTGAACAGTTGATGACCCTCCCTCGTTAGCAAATAAAACGATGGTCTTGAAATTTCTGTATCAGATCTATTTCATTAAACTTGATTTGAGTAATTCTTTTGTCATACCGAGTATAATATTTCCTTTGTTTTCATATTCAGGAAAATGTTTCCCCTGTATTAGTATTTTATAGTTCTGTAGTGAACTCTCCGTAGTTTGAGAAACAGCTTCTCTCTGAATCATAGATCAAAGTATGTTTAACTTTTCTTATTGGACAGCAATTTCAGTGTTATATTTTTCAAAAGCGATTCAAAAGATGCTTTTGCATGCTTCTATTGATTCGAAAGTGCCTCACGCAGATATTAACGCAATCTCTTCCTCCTGAGTGCATTCTCAAACGAAGTCTAGTATTCGATGTAAAACAACAATGCATTACTATGAGAAAATGTAAGCCTACACTAATTATGTTGGTTACATGCTCTTAGTTAATCATAGAAGCAACTTCTTGACACGTTTGCCATCAGTCTTTTATGATGAATTCCCAAAATTAAAGTTTTTCCTATTTCTGAACTTGTGTGATTGAAGATATTCAAGATTTGAAGACAGTTTCCCAGAATAGCATGTATCAAACTCGACGATAGAGTAAAAGATGTTGACTTTTCTTCCTGTATATTCCAGCCTTTGCTTTCAATGATTTGAAATACATGTAAATACGTTTTAGAAAATATAAAATTTGCCACACCAGGTGTTCACAAGGAAATCTATTGAAATTATTCTATTTTTATATCACCATGAATCAGTGAAATATCTTTAGAAATGTACTCGATCCGAAACAAAAATATTCAAATAGTACTCTTGTTATAAGCATTCATGTATTCGATGATTTCAAATTATTAAGTACAAGAAAGTTTTTACTTGACGAAAGGAAAATAAATGAACAGTATATTAATGGTACTACTATTCAGTCGTTTCTTACGGGCACTGTAATTCGTTTGAGTATCTCTTAGATTTTAATGAAAAAAAGGAAGATTAGTAAATATTCTCGTCTTGATCATTATTCAACTAACATAAAGTGTTAGTATTTAGTTCAGCCTGAAAAATATTTCTTTTTAGCCGAACAAAGTATCGGAATAAACCGATTGTGATAGTTGCGGCAAATGCCGTTAGAAACGTTCGTTTTTTTATGAAATCTTGAATATTTGAGCGAAATGGAAATCTTATCTTTGAAATTCACGGGAAATAAGCGAACAGAATGCTGATTGAAATGATTCATTTCATACGTGATCTTCTTTATGTTCAGTAAAACAATCTTCGCTGTTTAAAGTAAATGAAAAAAATGAATACAAGCGTTGGTACTATTGAAAGTATACATTTGACATGAACACATCAATGAGCTACTAGAATGACACATTGCGTATGATGCAAACATCGTTGATTTACAGAGCCTACCGGCGATAATGATTGTGCATGCGACTGATAGTTCTTTATAAGTTATACTTCTCAGAATCTTCCTTTTTGTATACATAACGTATAGGAACAATAATATGCGTCAAGTTGGGAATGGATAAATGCAAGATTGATACTATACGATCATTGAACGTGTTCATCAATCAGAAACTTTATATTCAAATAAATGCAATAGCTGAATAGAACATCAGAAATAGAAATATTTCGTTTTTCATCTGACTTTCAATTGACTTACAGATCGATATTTCTGTTTGTTCAGAAAGTGGCATACATGAATGTGGCTATGTCAAAAATTAGAATCAGCCATTCAACATGTCATCTTTCAAAAGAATATAATCTACTATCAGTTATTTCGATATATGCAATAGGATTGAACTGGAGAATTGGGAAGATCACGATAGGAAACTTTGTGCTGATTCTTCAACTTTACACTCTTCCATCAATGTACCAATTTGAAATGCTTCTTCGAAGGTGCATGAACATAAGTGAATAAAGTGGTTGGAAAATAAATATTAGTTTATGATGATAGTTTTCCATCCAATATAAATTGGATGCTTCAGTTGAATGTAATCAGGGTAATGGAATAAGACTCTGATCGTCGATATTCATTGTTGATATCGTGGTTAATTTGTATCGACAAGATGCAGTTCTAATTCCACAATGAGAAAAATACATGAACAAAACACTGGTAAAATCGATTCAGTTTGCTTGCAATATATTGTCTACTCTGAGTTACATCATTGTTCATGTGAATGGCGCAAGATATATGAAATATACTATCGATATGTGAATTTTCCATGTATGACGTACTCTTCTATCAACCAATGAATCTATAAACTATGATAAAAACTTCGATGTCAGATGAACACATCTATTGGGAATACTTTAAGCGTTATTGTCATTCATTAATCCTGTCATAGTGGAAAAACAATGATCTATACGTGTATTCTAGCTCGAAATCAATGATATAACTGAACAAAAATTTCGTTAGATTTATTCATTTAACGTGCGATAATGAAAAAATTAGAGAAGTTCCTAGATTAATTTCAATATGATGAAACTAAAAACACATGATAGTAATCATAATCATCCGTTTATCTCTGAAACCACGCACTGAGATTTGCATCGAAGGTTCGACTTCCGGACAACTGGAGTTTACGAATACATGACTGGCGCAACATGTCGTTGTTACATGTCACTTGCTATGCAATATTTTTCATCATCCTGAGCAGTAGCGCTTGCGTTCACATAAGCAAAAAATATGAACAGAAGTTTTATGAATAATGTTCTTTTACCTTGTGACTTTCGATCGACTTGATGAGCCACTACTTGTGCTACAAAGTAGGTAAATCAACTGAACACAATTATGTTGATAAGCATTTCTTTACTGTGTGATCTTTGGTCATCTAATTGATTCATAACTGTAATTTTGAACTGAGTAAAACAGGTAAATAGAAGTCTTATAAGTAAGGTTTCTTTCTCACGTAGTCTTTGATCAGGTCACTAAATTTACAGTCGTTGCTTTGAAATAACCCAAATAGGTGAACAGAAGTCTGATAGGTATTTTTCTTGTGCCTTATAATCCACCGGTACCTATTCGAATGGAAACTACATGCTTCTAGGTGAGTCAACAAAGTGAATAGAATTTTTATGGGTAATTTTCCTTTATCGCGCAAACATTTGATTAGTTGGCCAAGTCGCAAGCTGTACTTCACATTCAGGAAAAGAGGTGAACAGAAATCTGATGAATCGAATTCCTTTTTTATCTCATTTTCCATCAATGAACCATATTGAAGCCTTCACTTCGAAGTGAACCAAGTTATCGGAAGAGTCAGTTGTTTGTGTGAGGATAATATTGGCAAGTAAAATGATTTAATAAAAATAACGCGTATGGTACGATCTGTATGTAAATTCAAGATTTATAATCTATTCATCTCACAATCAAGAAGATATCACTATAGATATGTCTGAAGGTATTGCTCTAGGCTGCCATTCCTTTACGCATATACGGAAGCGCTATTCAACAGGAGATCAGTATGAAGATAACGGGAAAATTCAATTGCTTCCGAACTTTTATTCGGTTCAAGATAAGGCATAAGTATTTTCACGAACGAATGGAATGTCAAAGATTCTTATAATATATGAATTTTCAGACATGAATAGTTACGGATACCATATAATTATTCTAATGCAAATTATCCGAATTATTGCCGATGAGCATATGAGGTTATTCACGAGNCATATTTTCATGTGATAAAAAAACACCTAGAAATTCACTGAGCTTCCAAAACAAATCATCTTGTATGATTCCATATCTAGCAAGTGACCGTAAAGAGAGTATGCGTGTGTACTGAACAATTGCATTCATGTCCTTTCTTTTCAAGTAAACACACAGAAATACAGAGTTTCAGATTCAAAATACGGATGCATTGATAGAAGAAGCAAGAATAATAGAACTTTTCTTTTTCACTCAATATCTAAGAAAGTAAGGAAGAATTACGTACAGGTAACAGGCATAGTAAACTATTTTGAAAATAATCAGAATATCACACATGATGGTAAAAAAAAAATTTTTTTAAATATTGTTTAACGACAGTAGTTTTTATGTATCATTTAGTTTTAATGAATGTTTATAGTTATGAGTTTGAGTTTTGTCTGATTGCGATCGAATAGGTTCAAGATACGATTCGGCTAATATTCTATCAAGAACTTCTTCAAATTTAGCATCGCCAATTTGCTCTCCAATGTGACACAATTTAAGCATATAGTCAGAATGAAAAACATTGCTATGATCCATAAAACGTTTATAATCAGTTTGAAGTAACTGTGAAAATAAAAAGAATTCAAATATATGAACGAGATATTATATTAAATCAAGACTAACTCGAAAATCACTTTCAAGTCGAGCACGTAATGAAAATTCTCGACGAAAACGTTCTTCCGTTAATTTTAATCTGAAAATATCATATTAAATTCTATTCAATCGTCAAATCAGTAGTCTTACTTCTTTTTCAATTCATCTATTTCTTGTGAATGTCTTTTGTTGATTATTTTTATATCACGATCATGTTCTTTTCTTAATTCAGCTGTTACTTTTTCTATAGTTTTCATTTCTTGTTCAGCATATTCGGCCTATCGTAAAACGATTATCATCCTAGTTCTCGATGAAAAACGTACGGTTTTCTTACGTCTTTTTTTGCACCGAATTCTTGTGCAAAATTTTCTTTATCTTCTAAATATTTCAATTCAAGCAAGGCACGTAATCGATCTTCTGCTTGTTTTACTGCCTAAACGAGTGCTTGAAAATGTATGATGAATTAATCTACGGATTTGCATTACTAGATTAATTTGTTCATTGGCAAGTTTCCATTGTCTTGCTAATGCTTGATCACATTCATCTTTCATTCGTCGTATTATAAATTGTTCATCGTCTTGACTCTTTTTCCGACGTAAACGTTCCATATCGGCTAAATTTTGATCAAGCTCCTTTTGTAATCGAACTTTTTCTTCGTCTAACTGTGCTAACCATTTTCTTGTCATTTCATCCGATTTCTTTTGATATTCATTTTCCATGCGTAGTCGTTCAGCTTGAAGTAATTGTTGATAGGTTTGTTGAGCGCGATGTTTGTTTTCGTATTCTAGTTGTGTTAATAAACGATCACCAATTGCTATTCAGTAATAGAAAAACAAAAACAAATAGCACATCTACAGATGTATGTGATAGCATAATGTGACTATAAAGTGCAGAATAATCATATTTATTCAACGAGCAAAAAGTGTAATTCATCTGATATGGGAATATTTATTTCTAGACAACAATCTTACCTTAAATTAATTTCTTTCTTTTTACTAAAAATTATTCAATGTTTAGTATTTATATTATTCAATCAAGTTAGTTTGTATAGAAATAGAATTATTTCTGTTTCTAGCTTACTAAGAATATGTTCATGGGTAAGTTGCCGAACAAGTTCTTCGTTTGGATGAGAAAATCGATGTGAAATTTTTACATCCGGTGATGTTTGTGGTCGTCGCATTCGAAATGGCAATAGACTTTTTCTTGAACTACCCATTGTATAAGGACGTTCGGATGATAAGCGCATAGCTTCATGATGTGCTTGAGACATCGTTTATCTACAAAAAAGACAAAATAATGTTATTCTTTTTAAAGTGCAATGCACAATAGAAATACTAGTGAAAAGAAAAACGAACGTTTTCCTGAGATCTATAAAAATCAAGCGATAAGAAAAAAAAAATAAGAAAAAGAACTGTTCAAGGATTAGAAAAAGACACTTGTCGAGCTCGAGGAAGATCGTCATGAATCGATAAATGTTTTTGTTCATATTGTTTTTGAAAATATTTATCGACAATACTATTTGCATCTTCAACTTCAATTGAATTTTTTACACAATTACGAATTTGTTCCCAAAGATCTTCGGAAAACTTTATTTTCGGATCAACATCAGCAACTTTTTTTCGAAATGGCTCAGGTGACCAAGCATTCCATATACGCATCGTATGATCCAATGATACAGTAATATATTGATTTCGTTCCGGAATGAATAAAATATCACTATAGAAAACAAAAAACTCAATAGATAGAATTAAATTTCTACATTGATATTACTATACCGAATAACATCTGTATGTCCTTCATTAGTTTGTACACATGTATATTCTTCCATATCAAATACTTTTAGCGTATCCTGAGTACCAATTAATAGTGCTTTTTGAACATCATCAATAGCAATTTTATGTACACTTCCTCGAACATTAATCGCCTGTTTAAATTCACCATCAGGTTCCTAAACAAAAATGCAATTACAAATTATTATTAAACAGGATGAAACCAAAAACATTTAATAATAACCCATATTCGAATTTCTCCATTTTCCATTCCAGTAACCCATTGATTCATGATGAAATTCCATTTGATACAAGTTACTTCGGAATCAATTTTAGCTTGAAGTATATACATAAGATCCATTTCAGAACCTTTCGGTGAAAATTTTCGAACATAAACACACATATCACTTGAAGCATAAGCAAAATATTTTAAGTGCGGACTATAATCCATATCATGAATATATCCTATTGATGCCGTTTGAGCTTCGTCAACATGGTCTGCTTTAGGATTTGTATATTGAGAAAAAAGAATGAAATAAGTCAGATCCCAAATAAATATACGTCGATCCCATCCAGAACTAAGTAGAAAAACGCCACCAAACGAATTAACATCATCAACAACTGCCAATGACGTAACAAGACTGTCGTGTTCGCTAAATATTTTACGTAACGTAAAACCAACAACACGATTGGCAACATCCGCACCTTCTATAGACCAAAGTCAAGAGTTTTATTTTTTGGTGAAGAAAATCTGAAATATATTAAATATACCTTCGGGAAGATGATTAAGATCGTTCGCTTGATCACGTAATGTTGTTAATGCTTTTAACGCTTCTAAATCAAAGCCCCAAATATAAATATTTTTATCTTCACTAGCTGCGATAATTAAATCAAATTTTTCCACAAGTAATATTCGTAGAATTGATTTTCCTGTTGCTGTCTTTTTTATATTACTTAATGTATTCGTATCACCTTTCTTTTGCAAATGAGCATATTGTGATACGTAACCGCCAATACCACGTTCTCGTTCACGTAGTTTAGCTGCCGAACGTGAACGTATATAATAGGCTGGCAAACGTTCTTCAACTGTTTTAATACGATTAGCTGATGCAACTCGTTTTGTATTCGTGCTCGATTCTTTGTTGTTGTTATTATTATTACCAGCAGCAGTTTTTGTATCTCCCAATGATATAGCGTGCACCATAACATCACTAAGATTTTTTTTACCTTCAAATTTAAGTAAACGTTCACTTGAATACATTATTTGATTCGATTGCATTTGTTCCCATTTGTATACATTACCTGTACGAATAAAACAAATCAATTTCGATAATCTCTGTTCCATATATTATATTTATTTAGTTATATATCAAAAACAAGCACACAATATACATATTGTTTTTTTTTAGATATCTAAGCTCACCTTCTGAATCTCCTGCAAACATCTAATTAGATAATTATAATAAGTATAAAAATATTATAATTAACATGCAGATTGAATATAGGATATCTTACCAATATTGGTGTTTTTTTGGTGTAACAAACACTTTCTAATGGTGATTTTACTTTCAAACATGATATACAACCACTAAGATAAAAAGTCTATCTAATCAAACGATTGAGAAAATAAAATACGGCGATAATTACGTGTTTTTATAACGCCATCCAAGACATTGTTTAAGATTCGTTGAAGCAATAAGAACATTTAATTCGGGTACATATCGAAGAAGAATAAGAAAATAACTATAGCGAAGTTCACTATCTTCAACACTGAGAAATGTATCTTTTCAATATAAAAAAAAAAGTCAGATAAATAAATTAGATTTTATGCTTGAAAAACCAAAGCTAATGAAATACTTTACCGATAAAACTTGATACATTTTCACCGTTTTTTGGATCATATACATGAGCAAAACTATTACCAGCAGCTAACAGATGGAAATTAGTATAGATAGAAAGCATCAACAAAATAGGTTATTTCTTACCTATCCAAACAGTTTTTGTTGCATGAACATACGTTAATCCTGTTACGGGTTGTGTAAAATCAACAAATTTAAAAATTAGTTTTCCATCAAGACTCCATACTTTTGCTGACTTATCAAATGAACCTGTCATTAACCATTCATTATTATCTAGAGAATTTTTTTGTGCTATTAAACATGTTATTCCAGCATCATGTGCCTGATCTAATTTTTTCGACACCGATGGTGAACTACCAAATGGACAATCATAGATAATTAATTTCCCATCAAAACCAACGGAATATAATTTATCGAGCATTAATACACCTGTAGTTATATCTTCATGTTCACATATTATATACAATGGTATAGAATTAATAATTTGACCAGTTACATTATTCAGTTCGTAGGAATGAAATTGAATACCTGTGTTAGTTGGTTTTGGTTTTTGAAAAATATCTATTCAATAATTCTATGATTAATTTACCTTCTGGTATACCGAAAATGACTTGTTTTAAACGGGAATGAAAACAAATAGAATAAGCTACAGAACCTATGTTCAATTTATCAATAGGAGTACCAATGGCTACAAAAAAGCAAAACAATAATCACAAATGTTTAAATCAAATTGTTATTATGATACTAGCCATTATATGTTACAACTGTTGAGTCATTGCCACTTGAGAAAAAAGCTCGAGCTTCAGGGAGCGCACACAGAGCAGTAACCCATCCTCTGTGCTTATAGCAATTTGTAATCATGTTACCTAAAAATGAATATCATTAATAAAAACAAATCCGGCTTCTGAAGGTCGTCTATCCGGAGGAGAAAGGTGAGCAAAGTTCTAGCTTACATACTTGAAACTAGTTTTGAAAAAACAAAAAAAAAATCACCTGTTTCAGGATCATATGTTTGGACAGATCCATCTTCAAAACCAAACACTAATTCACGTCTTACTGGATTACTTCCAATCACAGTTACTTTCGAATTCAGATTTTTAATGTCCAAATATGATTCTAATGCCATTGATCTATGCAATTAGAGAAGTAGTTTCAATAAAAAAATCTTCAAAAATTTTTCTTGTCATATTATAAATCCAAACAAAGAAAAAAAACAATAAAATTATCTCACGCAAGCAATTACATATTCTTATTATTAGAAAACAGAAACAATCTTCTATGAAAACCTACCGAATCTACTCATAAATATTTAACTCCGTATTTAAAAAGAAAAGAAACGCTCCTAGACAAAAACACAGGCACAGATATACATAATCTTTAAAAAAAAGGCGTAGAGAAATACACGAGAAAAGAAAACAAAGAGCGCTCTAGTGATTGATCGAAAAGTAGTTTGACTAAATGTTCATTCAATTGCTAGTGTATTAAGGAAGTCGATAGTAAGTCGAAAACACTCGATTATAATCAAGTATTTGCGTATCTGTGTTGAAAATGGACTATAGGATATCTAGTTTAGACGATATAAATTGAAGTTTTAGTGGCACGAAAAGTAAGGCTTTATGTCGAGAATATTCTGTATCGATGTTAAGTTTTGTACTAACTTCAATTACGAATCTCTAAAACATCGTTTCATAAAATCGAGCAAAAAATTTTGAATCTAATCTAATGTTCTCTAAACTTTTTTCAGCTCTCTTGAAGACGCTAAAAAAATGAATCAACATTGTGAAAATACTTTTCAATCATCCACTATATAAAAACAAAAAGAATTAATTCAAATCTCCTTCATCTTCATTGTCATCTGAATCCAAATTAGAAGTTTTCGCCGAATCAGCTGTTAGTGGTCGTCGCAATTCAGAAACTATATAAGTTTTTAAAAATATATCATTTTCGTATATAATATATAAAGCTTACCTCTTCCAGCTTGTGATTTCCATAGACTAATAAATAACGAACATAATAACAAAATATAAATTGATAGACGATGTCTACTTACGAGTCGTACGTATGTTGCGAAGCATCACCTGATGATAGAAGATTATTATTCACTGATTCGCGGCTTCTGTAAACAAAAATAAAATCATTTTATTTAATTGAACGAAATATTCTTAGATTGATTCTTTTGCAAGTATTGATTTGCTCAAGACCGAAAAGAGAAGAGAACAGTGAAAAATGATGTTCAATAAAATTTTCACTAATCTATTTGAACTCATTTTCGATACAGATTCTTCTCTTTGTGTCTTTCGAATAAGATTGTGCAATAAGTTTAATAAGTGTGACACATTCAATAAAGATAGTGCAGAAGAAAAGGAGATGTAGTATCGTTTTTTTTTAAACTGCATACGTGCTTGCGTTCTTACAGAAGATGGGCTAGAAAAGAAATAATTTGATTTTTCAAACACCAAAAATTCTACTATGTGTGTACACTCCAATAAGCAGATCAAAGAATAAAACTATCTACTGGCTAGCAGACTAATACATACGGAACTTGAGGTAAATGACCGTTGGCTAGTTTTTGTGGAGGATTTGTGTGTAATGTTGTAAACGATTGACTATCATCATCGTCATCATCATCCTCATCTTCATGATGCTAGAAGAAAAATTTTATTAGAAGAAAAATAACCTAAAGATAGATGCTGTCTGACTTGATTAACAATTGGTTGTCGAGAATGTTGAAATCCTTGTGCAACAGCATTTGGCGTTGGTTTTACTCCTTTCAAACTAGCTTCTTGTAGTTTTTGATCAATAATCCGTTTTTTATCGTCGATATTCGATGGGTGAGGTCCAGCTTTTGAAGGAACTGGTGGAACTGAACTTTCATTTTCACTTAAATAAAATAAAAAATATAATAATAATTTATAATGCATCTCTTGTTTTAAATCTTACCTATCTGAATTTGATTTGCTCTTTATTGTTATTGGTTTAGNTAGTTGTTGACGTGGAAGAGCAGAAATAGTTGAGGCTTCATTTGTTGTCGATGGTCTCACACTTGCGTCAACTAATGAGCCAATACCATGTGTTGTCTTAGGTGGTGGAACAGTTTTTCTTGGCGGAGGTCTAATATCCGATGCAACACCTGGTCGTGTCGGTTGTGTATCTTCATCACTGTCACTTGCATTCGATATTGTAACATCATCATCCGATAAATGTTTCATTGTTGGCCGACTATGATCATGTTTTGTTTTTGGTGGATCTGTTGCTATAATAATACGGTGATCAGTGTTTTGTTTTTTGGTATTATCATGTTTTGGCGAGGGATTTTTCGATTGGCGCTGTTCATCTTCAAATGTAACCAATTTACTACCAGTTGAACGTATGGATGTAATGCTACGTCGAACATCAAGCCGTTCATTAACACGTCTATCTAATAATCGCACAAGATTAGCACGAATACGTTCGAAATCAGGTAAATCCTAAAGAAAAATTATTTTATTCTTATTATTACTAATGTTGACAGAACACTTCGTAAAGGAGTATGACAGTTTATAGTAAAATATATCTACAGATGATAGAATAACTTACAGCTTGAATATTATATCTTGTTTGTAAAACACTTTCCATTTTCGTTCGAAAATCAAGATCAGTAAGACGTGTATCAGTCTTAAAATTGAATAGAAATTTATCGTTCAGTTTGTTTTTGAAAAATCATTTTCTTACTTCAGATATTCCTAAATTTTCATATTCGTCAAGTTCGGCATTGAGTTGTTGTTTAGCTTCATCTCGATATTTGGTTAAAAATTTTGGATTCTCTTTTAATCGTTCAACAAGAGCTGGACAATAATCGGCTAGAATGAGATCTGTTGGATGAAATGGTGCAGCTGGTCGAGCTTGAACTGTTGGTTCAACTCGTGAATCAGTTGGATGTGATGGAACTGTTTTAGGTTTTTCATCGGATGTTATTTGATTTGGTAATTGAGTTGAATCATTATGAGGTGCTTGAAGTTGTTTCTCTAATATTTTACGTTTTGATTTTTCATCATTATATTGCTAGATGTATATGTATACAAATAAGGGTAGTAAAATTCTTTTGTTTCGTTTATGTTAAACTTACATTTTGATATTTAATTAATTGCTCTGTTAGCTGCGTTTTATCTCCTGATGCCTTTTGAAGTACTTGAAGATTTTCTTTTAGCTTCTTTATATCTTGTGCAAGCTAAAACAAGAGGAGAAAATTGAAAGTAACGACGCATGCATAAGCATAATTACAGTTTCATTTTCTTGTTCATAACGTCGTTTAAGTTTTTCTTCTTTTTTTAAATTATTTTCTGTTTGTTGAAGGAGTTGTTTCTATTGAAATTATACAATAAATTAATATAAAACAAATAAAAGGTGACTTACAAGTTGTTCAATATCAGCACGTAAATGTTTATTCTCTTTTAAGAGCTCTGATAGACCAACATCTTGTCGATGAGGTGAAGGTGATCGTGTATGAGGATTCTAAAATTTCATCAACACAAAAATAAACTCTTTAACGAGAAATTTTCATTGTTTTTATTTTATTACTGATCTCATTTGTAAGAGTCTATCATCTAATATTGTTATTTTTGTTGTTAATGTTTGAATATCTTCCTATGTAAATATAATTCTACGTCGCTATGCGATTAGACAATCGAAGAAGAACTTACTTTACGTTGACGAAGTTCTGCATCACGATCACGAATTCTTTCTTCATCAACAGCCTTAGAAATTAAAAAAAAATTCAATCAAAGTCTAAACAATATAGTAAGACCATGAATAGTTATTTTTTACTACCGGCAATCATCCTGAAGTAATGTATTCATAAGAAAAATTCTCTAATATGAATTTGATGGTGATCATTTAAATTCTATAAAAATTCTACTTAGAAAAAACAACTTGAATCACTTGCCAGTCAACCAGAACGACATAAAACAGGTATCTCTCAGAAACACCGAGGAAATTTGAGTTTCGAGTTTAAACTTTTTTTCCAGTTTTTCTAAGTTTTTTCGATCTCTATCATTCATATAATCTTGATTTATAAGAGATTTGAAGTGTGATCTTTTCTAGTCTCCACAAGAACAGTTTCTTGTTCGAAGATTATTTATACGAGAAATGAAAATATTATTTTTCAGTTATAGCCTTCAATTTAATTTTGAACATACTTTTTGAATTCTAATAGATTGTAATTCGACGTCTTTTTTATGTAGTTCATCTTTAAGACGTTGAATCTCTTTTTCAACGTCAACATCATGTTCACGTCGTCGATTGGGATCATAATCTGGATGACGACGATTTATATGTGCCTGCAGATAAGCAATACTTAAAAAGGCATGTGTACAAACAGGACACTGTAGAAGAAAAAAATTCATATATTATTCAACAAGAATTTCATGATTTATTGCTACCGTATGATAATTTGAATTTTGTGCCATTAACATTCGTTGTTGTGTTTCAAGCATTTTTCGTCTTTTTTTCAATTCTTTTTTTGTTTCTGCTAATTCGTGTTTTAATTTTTCAATTTGTTGCCGAGCATCTTCGTGATCCTATTTTATTTTTTCATTATAGAAATTCGTACTAGAAAATGAATACATACATGAAAATCTCGGTTCTTCAATTGATCATAATCGGCAAGTTGAGATGTTATTTGATCTTGACAAATCTATTCAAAGAGGCAACAAAAAATAAGATCTTATGCACAGAATTTATAATGTTAAAATACGAACTAAAAGATATTCAATTGTTAATTGAGCCATTTTATAAAGTTTAACAAAATTTGGATCCATAACTCTTGTATCCTATTATTGAGAGAAATTAAAAGCATTTTTTTATTTGATTTTTCATAAAAACAAAAACTCACAACTTCAGCATCAATATTACACAATGTTATGTTTTCAAGGTTTTCTTGTAAGGTTTGAAAATCCATATCACGTGCAATACGATCAACATCGACGGCAGCTATATGAAAAAAAAATTAATTTTCATGATTCTTTTTATTTAATTATAATACCGATGCGACGCCAATCGATTCTTTCGTTTCGTTTAAGAAACATGCCTTGCCGATTGACTTGCTGCTGAGATGGACTTAAATAAAGATGATTCATATCGAAGCCTGCTGGTGCTCTTTGAGGAGTTACGGATGTTGTATAATAATTATTGTGCATTGCTAATAACTAATCTTCAAAGAAGACAACCTAACCGCCATATTCTTCTGCCATTGTGCACATCATTTCCATCGAAACAAGTGTGATGAGGACAAAATTAATTTTTCGATGAAAACTCTATAGCTAAGAAGAGAAACAAATTTTAAAATCTCTTCAATAGATGCAAATTTATATATTCATTATGAGTTTGAATAATTATAAAATAGACTAGATGTCGCACGTTGACTGGTGAATAACAATAGTTCTTCTTGACATCTCGAAGAAGACATGAGAGAAGGTAAGTATTATCTGTGAGACATTAACTAAATGTGTGACGACATTAGGTGTAATCTATTTTTGCTAGATATAACTATAAAAACAACAGAAACTCTTATCATATCGTCGGCTTTTTTGCTAGTGAACAATGGTTCTTCTTTCACTTCGTTTGTGCTTTCTTGTTATTTTTAATCTAGTTGTAAGCAAATTCAATTATTGTTTCAATAAAAAAAAATGATTATTTCTGTCATAGTCTTTTGTAAAATGTGATCCACTAATACCTAATTCATTTGACTCAACTACAAATCCTGATGTTATTATTAAAAATTGTACAATCGGAGAATTATGTGCAAGTACGATCAATTCAACTACTGTACATTATTATTCAGTTCAATATAATTTTAATGCAAAAACGGTAAATAGATAAGAATTTTGATCGTAATATAAAATTGAATCGACGATAAATTATTCATTTGTTTCAAGGCCATTCGTTTAACAACAACTATGAACTATAGTATTCAACAGAATGCTCCAATTTTAGTTGTTGTTCGACAAACTCTTGGAGTCGTTTCATGGACACTTCCATATGCATTTCCGAACGGGTATGAATGAATCAATTGAATAGAAAATTTTTTCAATGTTTAGTTGTTCATAGGATGCTTTATACAAGTGTTGCACGGATATTATGTGCCTATAATGAATTAAATCGTAATCGATCACATACGAGTACTATTTACATCGAAATTTCAACATCCAATCCAGATCTAATTGATTATTCTATTCAACTAGATAATTCAACTGAATACTCACTTGAGTAACTGAAAATAGAAGTTATTGATTTTTCACTTATAAAGTTTTCTTTCGAACATACAGAACAGGTGTTCCACGAACAGTCACTATTTCTCCATCGATGCCGATTTATTACAAATTTACATTTCCACCTCGAATTAATAATATTTTCATTGAAGTTAGTTCCAAAGATGAACTGTGTGCTGTTGTATCTGTTCAATCATTTGATTGTCCAGTTTATGATGTTGGTGAGATTGGTTTTAGACAAGGACATTATCAAACAATGTCAAAAAGTGCTTCGTTTAATATTTATGTAATATATTTATGATAGTAATTTGATCGAAGATTATTCATTTTTTCGAATATTTTTCTTATTAGTTGAATGAATTTACAAAACGAAATGAATTTCTTATTGTTTTTCTTGTTAAACCGACGGATGTCGATTGTTTGAATTCTAAAGATTCGGCAATGATTCAACCAGGTGAGCATGTTTTGTTTTTTAAGATCTATTACATTTAGATTTATTTATTTGTCTAGCCGGTATTGTTGATATTGAACGAATGAAAAATGCAACAGTTATATTAAGTTCGCCAAATTATTGTATGAATATATATTTTATAGATTTTCTTAAACTGCATTTTTTTTTTACACATATAGCTACTCTTCTTTATGTAACAATATTTATAACAGTAGGCGTATTACTTCTTATTTATATTTTCTCGTTTTTAATTTTATATAAATATCCAGATATTTAGTAAGTTTTTTCAGTCCATTGGAGGATTATTTAACATTGATATTTTTTAGTGATTCTTTGACTTCAGAGGACTTTCGTATGTACAAAATAGTTCAAATTTTGTTTGTCTATATAAAATTTTCTTTTAAACATCTAGCATTGCTGGGTGCACCAAGAGAAAGAGAACTCAATCGTATGTATCAATCGATGAGAAATAATAAATTTTCTACTTAATTTCAAATAGGTTGTCAAAGTAGTGAACAACCTAATCAAACATCTGAAGGTGAAGAAAATGTAATATCAACACGAGGAAATGATTACCAATGTCAGCCATCTTCTACTAGAGTATTATCAGTATCGTCTGTAAGTCACGATTATCACGAGTAAAACAATTCTAAAAGAAATCTAGTACAAAATTAGCTAAAAATTATATTCATAGACATGTTACATTAAAAATAAGAAGACTCTTCTGTGTCAGAATGAAGTCATGACAAAATACATTTATGAATAATCGTCGACATTTGATATGAAGAAAAATTTTGAGTGAACAAAAACAAATCTGTCTACAGTCTATTAATATCTATTTCTTTAACTAGGATTTATTCTATTCCTATTGAAGTATTGGACACAATAGAGATACGAAATAAAAGATTATCTTCTTTCGTTCTAGAGAGGTTTTGTACCTGTGAATCAGTTAGCTGCAAAAGATTATGAATATTTAAAACAAAAATTTCGTGTGTATCCTCAAACAATGGGAACAATCGCGATATTTTATTCTTTACCTGTAATTCAATTGGTTCTACAATATCAAGTGAATATCAATTCGATTGGAAATGAAGATATTTGCTACTTCAATTTTTTATGCACACGTCAATTTGCTATGTTGACAGCATTTAATAATGTTTTCTCTAATATTGGCTATTGTGCACTTGGTGCACTCTTCTTTGTTATTGTTTATCGAAGGTAAAAGAATATTTATAGTTTGATTAATTACTTTTATCTAATAGAGATAATGCTTACACTCGATTTATTACGAAAAACCCAGACATAAGCAAAGTAAAATTAAGAATTTCGATAATAAATCATTTTTGAATTCATTTTTATATGACTAGGAGTATGGCATTCCACAATATTTCGGTCTTTTCTATGCTATGGCCATTGGCTTATTTATGGAAGGCATTATGAGTGCATGGTAAATAAGTATTCAATTGATGTTCTAATTATAAGTCATCTTCTATTAGTTATCATGTATGTCCATCGAGACAAAATTTTCAGTTCGACACGAGCTTCATGTTTATAATGGCTGCTTTAAATATAATTAAAATTTACCAACTAAGACATCCAGATATTAATCCGCATTCCGCTGGTGTATTTTCATTTCTAGCTGGTATTATTCTGGTTACTGTTGTTGGCGTCGTATGTCAAGATTTTACTTAATTAGTTTATTTCTTTACATTTAAGATTCTTTTCTTTTCTCCTTTATAGTACTATGATAAACAATGGTTCTGGATAAGTTATGCTATTGTACACATCATTACTTGTTTAATATTTACAGCTAAAATTTATTATATGGGACGATTGAAAATTTCCCTTGATTTCCCTGTGAGTTTCGACTAATATTATAACAGATTGATTAGTTTTATCTCATTTTTGTTATGCCACTTTTTTTTGTGCCGATCGTTTTAGGTTAATTTATGTAAACTCGTCCGACAACATGGTATTTTCTCTCGGCCACGATATTTAAGTCGAATGGTAATACTACTTATAGCTAATCTTATTAATATTGGATTTGCCTTATTTGGTGCTATTACGCAACCTGAGTCGTTTCCAAACCATCTTCTATTCGTTTTTCTTGGCAATTTAGCGATTTGTTTAGTCTATTATATTATAATGAAAGCAATTCATTGGGAAGCGTTTACACCTTTGACTGTAGTATATTTGGTGTTATCTCTATGTTTTTGGGCAGTATCTCTATACTTCTTCTATGATGAAGTTAAAAGTTACGAAGTTCAACCAGCTATATCAAGAACTTATAATCAACGATGTATTGTACTGAACACATATGATGCACATGATATATGGCATTTACTATCTTCATTCGGTCTATTCCTTTCATTTCTATCCATACTAACAATTGACGATGGTGTGCGAGGGAAAGAACGCAAGGAGCTAGCAGCTTTTTAATGCAAAATAGCAACGAGAAATAATTTATGTGTTATTGTTGTCGTCACTTAAGAAATAAACTGATTGTGTTCATTTTTATTTGGAATAAGACGAAATAAAAGAGAAAAACATAATATACTTATTTTTATTCTGTATAGTCACCAACAAAAAGTACGGAAAGTGCTTGTTCAATTGACAGCATCCCTTGTTCATCAATATCCATATCTCGTAACATTTCATCGATTTCTTCTTCACTTAATTTTTCACTGCGTGTACTTAAAAAATATTTTAATTCTTGCGCTGATATAAAACCATTACGTTCATAATCGAAACATCGTAAACTATCATGAACTTCTTTTTCCGAACGTTTCTTTAAGCCTGTACATATATCTTGAATTGTTGCTAAATCAAATAATTGATGAGCATACATTGTGCCAAATTTTATATCAATTATCTTTTTTAATTCACCATTTGTTGGACTGTAACCAGCTGCGCGAATTACTGTTCCAGCATCTTTCAAACTTAATGCACGACTACGATTTCGTTTTGTAAGAACTTCAAAAGCTTGTTTTAAACGATCATCAGCTGTCATTGCTGTACCATTGCCGTGAGAGCTCATCGTACGTGTGTACTATATCAAGCGACGATAAACGAAAAGAAATCAATGAAGCAGTATATAGTTAGAAGGATTAGTTTTCTCTCTTATGATAATGATCAAATAATCGTTTGTCGTTGAGAAAAAAAGAAGTAGAGAAGAAGACGAACAACGAACGTGCACGATCAATGAAACATTCGGCTTACCGTCTCTTCGTCAGTTAAGCAAGTATACAGGTGACCTCGCAGCATAGTGATTTCGTTTCTTTTTGCTTCGTCGTCGTTCTCTTTCCTCTTTCTCTCTGTCTCTATCAAATAATGTCCTACAATAAAAAAACACATACGTTTGTCTATATCATTCAATTTCGTGTTCGTTTGCACAAAAGATTAGACAAACATCCAGTGACCATAGACATCTGGAATTAGTCTTCTTCTTTTTTTTTATCCCGTCTTCATATTACATTTAGATAGCATGAAGTATTTCATTGAAATATTTCTCTATATCGTTTTCTTATTTAATAAATCTCAACAAAATGATGAAAATATTTTGTTAGCAAATGATCTGACAAATATTGACAATGCACCTCACACTATTTTAACATCAAATAATCGACTCAATCGTGAGAAATCTAGATTGCTTTCGTCAATAAATTATCCAACTAGTATTTCTGAAGAATGTGATCAAGATGTTCATGATAAACTTTTTCATTGTTCAACTCTAAATAATTGCAGGTAAGATAAACTACAAAAATGTATTGTTTTTTTCGTTAATTTTTTCATATAGAGAATTAGCGTCTTGTCTGGCATCTATTCATTGTTCAGTAGTTAATAAATCTTATGGAAGTTTAATAATTAATTTACTTGATTTACTTGGTGTGAATAACTGTAATGATGTTGTTCATTCTAAATCTTCATGTTCGAGTGGTAGACGAAGTATTATTTTCAAACATTTATTTACACATTGGCATTATAGTCAATTGAATAATTTCGATTATTACGAAGAAAGTAGTGAGAAAATTGATAGTTATTGCCAGTAAACTTCACAAATATTTAAATGCAGAGATATATTTTCGTTTTCTTCTTGTCTAGTACAGTACCAAAGTTTATTGATGAAGTAAAAGAAAAAATTAATCAACAATGTCCAATCTATTCCAGACAAGTTGAAGCACTTCTTGAGCATTATTTATGTTCAAGTAAAATGAAAAATAGTTTTTTTTTTCTAAGTTATATTTTATTATGATTTGATTTTAATAGACACACATCATCAAGTTTCATTAACAAGTACATCAACGACCAACAATGTATTCAACGAACCGTTTGATCGAACAAAATTACGAAATTTTTCTTCAATATCATCAAGAATAGTTTATTCTGATGAAGAAGAAAAGGATGATTTCAGTTTTATTACATCAAATACAAGTCTATCGAATACTACAGAACAAACTATTTATATCGTATGGATATTATTTTGAGTTTCTTTAAAGATTTTTTTTTGTTATTATTCATTCCTTAAAGAATGATCATCAGTATTATAATGTTTCGTATATTGTTCCAAAATCCGAAGGCATTCCATCGTTTTATGTTCAAGAGCATGGACAATTCATTCGTATGAATGCACTTCCTCATCTAGTTGGAACGAGTTCTGTAAGAAAATTCGATAAAATTATTCAAGATTTCCAATAATTTATTTTCATGTTAGATCATCAACTTAGGTTTTTATTTTCCATTCTATGGCCGAAGTATTAATAAAATATTAGTGAAAACTGAGGGTATGTTTTTATTAAAAAAAAATATTCATCTGATAGCGATGTGCATCTATGATTTAATTTTGTTTTCCCAGAGTTTGAAAGATACATTAATTGTTCGTAAGTATCGCTAATATATTTACATGATTTGTCTATTTGATTTGCTTTAATTGTTAACACATTTTCTTTTGCTTTGCAAAATATGAAACAATTTTTATTTGATTAAAAATATATAAATTTCATTATTTTTCTAGGTTCCATTTTTACGGGTGATTCATTACATGCGACAACTGTTCGTAGTTCACAATAGTAGGTTTTTGTTTTTTGACGAATTATTTGCTTATGAAAACTACTTCGATCACTTATCACCATTTAGTATTGCACCATTAATGGCAAAGTTCGATCTATCGATTGGTGGTAATCGATCTGAAGTAATGTACTTTCGTAATAGTACACTTTTTATTTGTACATGGAAGAATCTTTATTTAAAAAATCAAGAACATATTGGTGCTTTTACATTTCAAGCAATTTTACAAAATACTGGTTTGATTTTAACGTTCAAATTGAAATATTTGAAAATGTGTTTTATTTCTAATTAGGAAATATTTATTTTAACTACATAAACATTCCATCAATGATATTACGGAATTTAAATGTCAGTACTAATATTGGACTCTCAAACGCAAATGTATCTGAAGATTCAATGAGACAACATAAAAATGGTCCTCCTATTGTAGTACTTTATGATAAACTTAATTTAGATAAGGAAAAAATAAAAAATGGTGTTACGGTCATTTTAACTATGTATAATAGTAAGTGTGATGTTATTTCAACTTGTTATTTTATGCTGAATCAGGGAATCCAAGAAAGCGAAACAATCTTGAAAATTTAGTTTTTTTTTCGTGTACATTCGGAAGATCATCATTAGAAAGCGAAAACAAATCAAAAGTTTAAGCCGTTTGAGATGAACTATAAAAAGTAGATCATATTTGAATCAAACAAAGAATCTGTTGGTTTAATAGATCAAAAGATAGCGAATTAAGTACTGAACAAGAATGAATTACTCAAGATATACTATATTTATGAGGGTATGCTAATCCCATTAATCTATAATATTAGTAAATAGTCTTGAGCATCTTGGAAAGCATTTCACTTGCTTACGAACTGTGTGTAGAATAGAAGAATTTTTCGTATTATCGAATGATGATCATTATTCGACTATATCAAAAGGAAAAATGAACTGACCAAATTTTTTTCTGTACTTTGTTTTGAGAGGATTATCTTTTGATGTCAATTGATTGCAATCAATATTCTGCGAGAAAGCAACGTACTTTAAATTAGTTAATTTTGTTTGTTTCAAGTCATATTTTATTATCGTACTCTCATTAGTGCATAATATACAAAAAATTTTCTCTACATCATTTCTTCATCTGAATCTAAAACTCATCTCAACGTGTTATTCGAAAAATATCAATAAGAATATTAGGGATTTTATCGTGACAGGACGAAAAGAACCAAAGCAAATAATAATCGTAATTATTCTTAGCTTAGTGGCGATTCAAAATACCATTGAAAATAGTAAATTCTTTTGAGAACTCTATTAACAGGGCATGACAGTTGAATAAATAGGAAATGTGCACCTAATGAAATGGTGATTCAAAACTGATGTAGATAAATCATAAGAACATTTTCGTTCATTTCTATTCTAACTGTAGTTGTGGACATGCTCCTCTACATACAGTGGATCTTTTTGTGTTCATTTCTAGTCGAAAGATGCGATTTTTATAGTCAGCGAGGTCTTCATTCTCACGTTCTGATTAACATCACTCAGTGAAACTAAATATTTGACTCCTTTTTTTTTACTGCAATGTGCTTAGTTTGAATATAATAACTCGATTGAAGAGTAAAACTTTTCCTTCTATTCTTCAGTGTGCAATACTTTTACTGATTGTCGTTCGTGTTTGGCAAATCGTGATAAACGGTATAATTGCTCATGGTGTGACAATCTTCAGCAATGTTCTGATGGCAATGACCGTTCACGTTATACATGGACAAATGCCCGATGTTATTATTTTGCTTCCGAAGACACATGTGTTAATAGTTTCAACCGTAGATTTAATCCAAATGACTTTCAATTATCATCATCAAATGTTAATCTAAATAAAATTCCACCAAATGTATCAGTTAGACAACATTCAGCATTATATACGTTGCGTACAGTTGTTATTACACTCTTGATAACAGTTTTGATTCTTTCTCTAACTGTTATTGTTAGTACTTATATTTATGCTTATCGTCATCCAACATCACCGCCTGGTATGTGGCTATTAGAACATCGTCCATCAAATTATATTGCTCGATTTAAAAATTTTTCTGGTGCAACTAATAGTTCATGTTAAATATTACATTTTTTCTTTTGACTAAGTAGATTCGTTTTTCCGACGTCTGTCTGTTTTCATTAAATGAAACAAATACGAATGAAAAACTACTCATTATATAAAAGAAAACGTGAAAATATAAAAATATCTTATCCATCTATAGTTTATCAAAATAAAATAAATGATACTTATCCAAATATCCTGACAGGCACATGAGATTTTTTGGATTCCCTTGACTGATACCTTTCTAATAAAATTTAATATAGTAGTTAGCCGTGGCTGTGTGTGTTCTAAAGGTTTTTTTGTCGATAATGTGTATGACGCAATGAAAATAGTAATAATTCTAGAAAATCTGGTAACATGCATAATAAATATATAATGAAAGAAAATCATGTGAATGCTTTACAGATATTGTCATATAAAAACAAATTAAATGAATCACCTTAATTAAATTGATTTGTAAAACAAACATGAAGCTAATCAGCTTTTCTATGTGTGTCATACATACGAATTATCATAAAAAAGTTCATCAATAATACAATGCATATATAATGTTATCAGTCGATCATCCATATCCACTACCTACAAATAAAAGAGACGATTATTTACAATTTTTTTCTATCACAGTAACTTATTTCTTATTAAAATAGAATGATTGCCGTATTATATCTTTTAATAGAGTAATGCGAATAGATATTTATACAAATCTAATCTGAATATATTTCTCGAATAAAAATAACAGTAAGGTGCACCAAAGTCAAAAATCGAGCAGGAGAAAAAAAATTTTCTATTATTACATGGTTGGATAGAGCTCGATGAGTAGATCACGAATATCATCTTTGAAATGTTTCTAGGCTTCCGTTTTGGCTGAGAAATTTTCAAAATACAAAAAGCACCAGAAAAAGTGAACATTTCACTTTTTTCGAGAAAACTCAAAATTTACCAACTTTAACAATCTTTTAAGTTTATAAAACTATCATCGTCAGATTCAGCATGAAAATCTGAATCTACTGATTTTGAGAAAATCGATTTTTACTAGATCGGCGACTAGAGGTTAAATAATTGCTCTCTTATTTCGAGGTTTTGACTATCAAAACTTAACTTCCATGCGAAGTAAACATCAGATTCAGAATCAGCACGAAAAACAACATTAACTATCATAAATTTTATCAAAAAATATTTTTTGATAAAGTTTATGATAGTCAAAGTAGTTTTTCCTGATGATTCCGAATCTGATGTTTATTTTGCATGGAAGTTAAGTTTTGATAGTCAAAACCTCGAAATAAGAGAGCAATTATTTAACCTCTAGTCGCCGATCTAGTAAAAATCGATTTTCTCAAAGAGGGAACAATATTTTTAAAACTGAATGAATACTTTTGTTCGCTATTGCTTGACGGTTCGAATCATATAAGAAAGTCCAAGAATTACTTTCAAAACAAAATAGTTGATGATTTTGCGAGACATCAATTTCAACGTGTCTATATGGGAACCTAGTTGAGCTCCTCAAACATGAAAT
Source organism: Rotaria magnacalcarata (assembly GCA_900239745.1). Lineage (NCBI taxonomy): Eukaryota > Metazoa > Rotifera > Eurotatoria > Philodinida > Philodinidae > Rotaria > Rotaria magnacalcarata. The sequence goes on from OENM01000017.1 coordinate 245,238, forward strand.
TTATGTTTTTTACTGGTCAAAGTTACATCAGTAGATTCAGATTTTCATGCTGAATCTGATGATGATAGTTTTATAAACCTAAAAGATTGCTAAAGTTGGTAAATTTTGAGTTTTCTCGAAAAAAGTGAAATGTTCACTTTTTCTGGTGCTTTTTGTATTTTGAAAATTTCTTGACCAAAACGGAAGCCTAGAAACATTTCAAAGATGATATTCGTGATCTACTCATCGAGCTCTATCCAACCATGTAATAATACAACGATTTTTTTTCTCCTGCTCGATTTTTGACTTTGGTGCACCTTACCTTTCTATAAACCCTTTAGAAGGGTTTATGAATGGGTTGATTGATTTCCGAAACCCTTTGGTAAACGTTTCTAAGTGTTTATTAAAGTGCAACGCATCAAAAACCCTTAAAGGGTTTCGAACGATTTCCCACACGGTTAAAAGGGTTTATTATATATTGCACTTTAATAAACCCTTTAAACGTTTATTATTCTACGTTAATTTTTTACAGTGTAGATAGTTTTCACAGACAATAGATAGTTCTTTTGTGGTTCTATGGACTATGTGTAACGAATATTGGTGTCACCCTCCGTTGATCTTCCTCTTTTCTCTTTATCTGCTCTCTCTTTGTTTCCTTGATTCGTCTCGATCTACCGCTCTTCCTTGTGTTTCTCTCTCTATTGTTATCTCTCTTATATAAGCGTGTGTTCAATGTAAAGTAGATACACTCTGGATATGTGAAGAAGCAAATAAACATCATTGCCGACAGTGGCTGTAAGCTACTCCACCTCTATCCAGTTTGTCATTACGATATAGACTCAACAGAGTCGTATTTATCGTTACACTATGGTCCTTTTTGTGAGAGAAAATTAAAATTTTGATCCGTTGAAATCGGACTTTCATCTCAATTTCAATTTTCTTCCAACGGATCATACCTGATTTCAATAGATTCGAAATAATTAAAATTGAGATTCAAATCGATTTCATTCAATTTTAATCACGATAATTATTCAATGGGTCTTGATCAAGGTGAGTCATATAATGTACACTTATGGATGTATATATTAATACACAAACCAACTGAAACACGCTGTTTAGCTGTATCGGGCATAACTGTGCGCATAACGCCGAAACAGAAAGGAGGAAAGAAAAAATATGCATCGTTAATGGGTATGAATGGATTGAATAGTCACACTTGATGAGAAAGGATGCGTTATTTAAGCAAATACTAGTAACGCTTGAGTTATCGCGGCAAGATACTATTCATTCTATACTAATTATTACACGAAAAAACAGCAAAAATACAAACCCATTGGTGAGAGATGGTCGATGAAAGATCCATTTTATGATTGTCGATTTATTAGACCAGTGCATGTATAGCTTGTCGATGGCGTCTTGTTTTTCTCATGATTACTATCTACCGCAGATCAACGTTTTCTTTCTCATTCAATGAAAAAAACGCGTGCTGAACGACCACAAATGAAAGCTCACTTTCACCAGGTTGTTTAGTTTTTGTAAAACAACTCGAGCCATAGTTTTCAAAAAACAAATCGCGGTTTAACTTTCACATCTTAATGTACCGACATGAAACCGAGATTTCCTGATTATTTTCCAAATCCCAAGTAATTTGCTCTTTGATGCACTGTATGGTGAGCAGTGGAAAGTTCCATTAATCCGAGATTACCTGTGTGTGACGAAGTCATGCCGCGAATGATCAGAAGATAATGGGTTGGTAAAACACTTTTTTGCATTTTTTCTCGAGAATTTTATCTGTATTTTTGAATTGCTATCCAAATCTCGAAAGAGAAATTTTCGAAAGAAAAAATCTCGAAAAAAAAATCTCGAAAGACAGAATCTCGAAAAAGGAAAATCTCGAAAAAATAATCCCGAAATAAAATATCTCGAAAGACGAAATTTCGAAAAATTAATATTTCGAAAAGTAAAATCCAGAAAAAATTAGATTTTTTAAAGGAGAACGACCAATTTTGCTACATCACATTTCTAAAAAACAAATCTTGAAAGATGTCCTCTCATTCTACGAACACTTGGTCAATGTAAAATAGATATTGTTATGACTGGTCTGTTTTCTTTTCTTTTTCTTTCGTCCGTTCTTGCGGTCTGTGCTCACGAGTGATAATTCTTATTTCTCTTCTCTTTTTTGTACATCGTCCATATCGCACAAACTATCTTCATTCATTGGTCTCTCGTCCCGTTGGCCGTTTATAAAACACCATCTTCTTTTACGTCTGTTATTGACTATTTTTATTTCCATTACATAAAAAAATGTCATCAAGCGATACCGATGAAACACCTACAATTTCATTTCTTATTAGTAATAAGAAAAAACGTCTTCTCGTCATTGATGGTTATATTTATCAGCAAAACAAATCCACTGCGAAAGTCAGTTATTGGTTATGTGAGATCAAATTGTGTAATGCGGGTGTTCACCTAAATTCTGATGATCAATTTCGTAAATACACAGAAAATCCTCATACTCATATGCCTGTACCTGAACGATTAGAGATTCGCAAGATGTTGACAAATATCAAATCTCGAGTCGATCGAGAGGCAAAAGCTATCGGCCAAATTTATCATGAGGAACTTCTCAAAGCTAATCTTTTTTCGAAACTTTTGCTTTCGATAATTAATTCTTTCGAGATTTTTGATTTCGTAACTGAGAGTTTTCGAGATATGAACTTTTCGAATTTAAATTTTTCGAGATTTCATTTTTCGAGATAATTCTATTCGAGATTTTTTCTTCGAGATTTTTTTTTCGAGATTTGGACCCAATACCNATACAGTCTGGTGCATAATTATAAGACCACTTGTTTTCAAACTAAACTAAATAAAATGAGCAATATTTTTAGTGATTTCACGTAGGTGAGTCATAAGAATAACACTATGAAATTTTCAAGCGGGGGTCTTTTTATTTTCTTATATATATAGAATTACCTCCATTTTTGTGGTGCATAATTATGAGACCACATTACAAAAAATGCAAAAAACAGCAAAAGAAAAAAATATTAATATTTTGTCTTGGCTCCATTTAGCTTAATAACTTCAAATATTCTTTCCGGCATCGATTCGACCAAAGTCCGGAGTTGTTCGATGTTGATTTTTTCCCAAGATTTCAATATGGCAGTTTTTAACTGTTCCTTTGTTCTAAATTGTTTACCTTCTGCATAGACCATCCTTGCTAGTATTCCCCAGAGATTTTCAATTGAATTTAAATCAGGTGATAACGATGGCCAAGGTAAAACATTGATTTTCTGCGATTTAAACCAACTGAGATTGACCTTCCCTCGATAAATAGGTGCATTGCCCTGCTGAGAGATCCAATCAGACCCACCCATACAGCCACCGATATCAATGAGATGCTTTTTTAGCACCTCTCGATATCCCTTTGAGTTCATCCGATCGTCTACAAAACATATTGAACTTTTACTACCCCAACCAAACGACGCCCAAATCATAACGCTCCGACCGCCTTGAAAACGAGTTGAAAACACTCTTGTTCTTTACGGAGATCATGCCAGTAGTTAGAAAAGCCATAAGGACCATATAGATTCATTTTTTTTTCATCAGATCAAACAATTTTGTACCATTCATTATTCCAGGTCATATGATCTTTAGTCCAAGTTAATCGTAAATCTTTGTCAACTGGTCTTACAGCAGGAGACTGATTTTTCTCATATTTTTCATGATGTTTAACCTTTTAATAACTCGATTGATTGTCCATCGTGACATTTTTAAGCATAAATCGTTAATAATATTGGAATAAGATATTGATTTGTTACTAACAGTTCTAATAATAAGGCGTTTGGTACGTTCATCGACTTTTTTTCTTCGACCAATTCGTTTTCTCGAGCCATATTTAAGTGGATCTTTTAAAAAATGTGTTACCACTGTCTTCGTTCGATTAATTTTCTTGGCAATTTCTCGATGCGATGTATTTTTCTTGTGCAATTGTAAAATAGACCTTCTTTCGCTTTCCGTTAGTTGTATTGCACTGGGCATGTTATAGCTTAAATAGGAGTATTATCCTGCGTGTTAATTCTATTCAAAGTCACTGATGATTCACTTAATATTAAAAACCAATCGTGTGGTCTCATAATTATGCACCACAAAAATGGAGGTAATTCTATATATATAAGAAAATAAAAAGACCCCCGCTTGAAAATTTCACAGTGCTATTCTTATGACTCACCTATGTCAAATCACTAGAAATATCGCTCATTTTATTTAGTTTAATTTGAAAACAAGTGGTCTCATAATTATGCACCACACTGTATATATCACTATGAGTTGAAATTTTCTACTTTCAACTAAATTCAAGTTTCAAGTTTGACACTACTGCAATAACTTGTGTCTGTTACTGTGGTATCATGCAGCGGGACCGTAGCGTCGTTCAGATCTTCTGCGTTGCACAAACACAGATCAAAATGAAGTAACAATGGAAGTGTGTGTGTGTGTGATGTAACTCAAGTAGATAGGACATATCTGCGTCAAATTAAAGGTCTCACTGTCCAACTAACGAATAAAAAAGATGACCTACTTATTCCTTGTGTGGACCCAGCTATCCAAATTTTAAGTTATTTACAGTAGCTACATATAATGTGTTCACTATAAAAAAATTTCGATGAATTTCTTTTTCTTTTTTCATCGTGGTTGAATAGAGCTCGGTCAGCTACATACGAAAGTTATATTTCAAAGATTGTGAAGTAGTTTTCAAAAAAGCTCCAACATGTCGCTATTTCTTAATAAAAGAGAATATAGGCGTAAAATTATGACTTTCGTAAAAATTACTTTTTAATCTTTGTAATATAATTTTTCTTATGCAACCCACCGAGTTCTATATAACCATGATGAAAAAAGTGAAAGAAATTCATCTGAACTTTTTAATATTGGACACATTATCTATACTGTAAATAACTTAAAATTCGAATAACTCGGTGCACGCAAGCAATAAGCACACTATCTTTTTAACTTATTAGTTGGATAGTGTAACCTTTAGTTTGACGCGAATATGTCCTATTTCCTTGAGTTACATCACACACATCTCCATTGTAAGTTACAATAGTTTAGAAAGATGTCTGCCACTTTTGAAAGTTTTATTTTTTAATTTACATTCTTAGATATTCGCGTAATTTACCCATATCCGATGTAAATAGTATTAAAAAATAGACGGACAACATCACCTGCTTGTTTAATTTACTCATAGATTTTTCTTCAAAATGAGGAATAAAGAAATGGACTTATTAAAAGCAATAGGTATTATATATGTTCTTGGTGGTCATTACTATTTGCCATGTATATTCGGATATCCATTTGGATCATTTTTTATGCCATTATTTTTCTTTATTTCTGGGTATTTTTTCAAATCGACTCATGGATTCCGTGAGAAACTGTTCTACTGTTCAAAGAAGACAAAAGAACTGTTGTTACCTTATTTTTTATACTTTGTCTTGTTTACAACTATCTGTTTCTTTTTACAAATGTACTTCTCGATTAATCTTATATCACCTGGTGGTTCGAATCATGATTTATTAACACTTCCCATAGTTCTAATTCTCAAACCGTTATTCGGTGGTATTTCTATTGTTTTTGTTGCAAGTTGGTTTATAGCAGATTTATGGGTGATAACAATCATTATGCAGTGTATCTACAGTAATAAGAGTGGTAATAAGAAAATTGATTTTATTTATTTTGGTTGCTTTATATCATTAGTTTTCTGTGCTATTCATTGGTCATATACATCACCCCGTTCCACTGACCCACCGATACCACCAAATACCTCACCTCTTCTTGAACATAATATATGTAAGCTTGTTCTAATTCGAACGCTGTTCGGTTCGCTATTTCATTTTTGTGGAATGTTTTACCATGCACACATTGAAAAACATCAAAAGTTATTGTTTACAGGAAAGAACTTTTTCATAGCTTTTATAGCTATATCTCAATTACAATACCATTATGGAGATGACATTAATTTTCTGCTATTTAATGCCGAATTCAAATCAGCACCAATCTGGGTTCCTATTTCAACATCTTTTATCGGCATTTACCTTTTTATGTTCATTGCAAAGTGTGCCTCAAAGCATATTCATATCAATGATATTTTAATTATGATTAGCCATGAAACGTATCATATCATGTGTCAGCATATGCTAATCTTTCTTTTTCTAAATATCATTACAGTTGCTACTTTTCATGACAAAAATTTTAAAGTTCTCAATGGGAATGCATTTTACCAATATAAACCAGAAATAAACTGGTTCATTTATATTGGTTCTGGCTTATTGGTACCAACATTTTTGGCTATTTATACTAGAAAAGTCATCAAAAAAGTATGGAGAACAGCCGTGTCGGGTATACTCGCCAAGAAAAGAGATGATTGAAACATTAAACGAATAAATTATAAACTCAATTAGTGGCAAGTTAAGGGGGGGGGGTGTGGCGGCAGCAACGTCACTGATCTTATCTTGATGTTTGTTATATTATGTATGTTTATTTCTCCTGTGTTGTTCTCTCTTGTTACTTATTGTCGCGCTTGTATTTTTCACTATTGGCATCGTTTTCTGTTTTTCGCGCTTAGACTCAGAAAAATGAGTTTTATTAATTTAATCATTTTTTTTTCTTCTCATCAAGTTTCTTGATACATATATATATCTCTTCACTGAGATATACTAATTATTCTTTTTCTTCTCTATCAAAAAGAATCATCTTTTTGATCGATTACATATGACCTTTTTCTTTTCAACCTGATTGTTGTTTACAATCAATCTACTCGATTGTCCCTTGCAATCGTTCGAACTCGTGTCAGCTAATTGCTTGTGGAGTTCTTCTTATTCTCAACTATTTCTGTTCATTGAATAAACAATTGGATCTTCATCCAATATTCAATATTATTTTATTTTCATTGTTGTCATTTTACCATAACCAATACTGTGGCACCTGGCATTTTTATTAGTTGCGCCTCTGATCCGCATCAAGGCGTTACAGGGGGCCTCCTTAAAATTGATTTCCCACTTAGATTGATCCATTTGGGCTGAAAATTTCAGGAATAAGGTACCTTAGTGAGAAGCACTTCCAGTAAAACTTTCAGCCTCATATGTCGAAGTAGAGCGGAGGTCCAGCTTATTCATTGGTCAGATATATAGCTTCAGTCGAATCGCTAAGGCTTTGTCATTGAAAGAGTTACAGAGCTCGTGACAGCTTCAAACTAAAGCCAACAGCTATGCGCAACTTTTATCCGAACAGAATCTTGAAATTCCATTCCATTCAGGCTCTGTGAGAATTTCAATGGACTTGGCGTCAAAATAAACCCAAAGCAGTCCATCACGCGACATTAAATTTGATTTTTCTAAACCCCAGAAGAAAATATAAAAAATCTGATCGGACAAAAATTTACTCGCACTTAGAGCTATAAAGCAAAAAAAAATTATTATACGTTAAACCCTGAACGAGAAGTTTCACTTTTTATGACCAAAAGTCATATTTTGAGAAAAACGATAACTAAAAAAACATTTTTTTTTAATTCAATAAAAATATGCTGAAAATTGATTATTTTACATTATAACTAGACGAGTAGACTTTAGGGCATTTATTGAATGAAGTCAGCGAGCGCCATCTATAGTGTTTGTATACTGTTATTTTCGGAGGGAGGGGTGTGGTGGGGAGTTTCAAACCGCACCCCCTCAATTTTCCGATTCTATAGTCTAATTTGATAGAGTACATTTTTTTACATATATTCTTCAATTTTGACGTTGTTTCAATATACCTAACCCGAGTTATAGCCTTCTCAAGACTCAGTTTTTGACTAAAAATTTGCCCCTTGGTGTATCTAGTTATGGAACGATTTCGGGCATAAAGTAAAAGCTAAACAAACTTTTGTATACATGAATCGGTAGGGAATTCTTCCCTCTATCTGATACATTCTCAATAAGACTGAAATAAGAATCTTTTCATATAATTTGGCAGTGAATACGTAGTTGCAGCCAGCTTTTTTTACACTTCAATGACTTTCTGACGTGTTTTCATAATATTAATTGTGCTTTTAAATAGTTTCCTACATACGATTTGATAGAGCATTTCAAAATTTACAAAATGATGTAAAATTCTTCAAGGAAAAAATATATCTAGACTTGTTTTTAAAGGACCCAGTGTGCTGACATGTGAAATTTTATACAAAATCTTCGACAATTACTAAATTTCACTATCAGTAATTGATTTTTAATGAAAGATAAATATGATATTTGAAATCAGCATAAACAACTAACATAGTGGGTATGGGTTTCACAAAAAAAAATATTTTTTTAATTCACTTGTTCTCCCCCATTGCTGATAATTATGATTAGTGGGGAGAACAAGTGAATTTTTTCAAAAATATATATATATATTCTCGAAGAGGGAACTTTGAAGCATCTTAAGTGGGAGGGGGGGGTTACTCTTAACTCTATTAATGATCCTCAATGCTATCGAATTATGTGAAGAAATAACTTGAATAATAACTTGAGACTCCATATTAGTGTTTGAGCACTTTAAGCTGAAGTAAGACTCAATTCCAGAGTTCTTGAAGAAATATAGTGAAATTATATGATTGCCTAGTAAAAATAGAAGTCTAATCATTTTCTGGATAAAGTTAAAGTACAACGAAAAGGCTCTGTGCAGAAGTATACTTAAATGTTTTTATTATCAATCAGTCTCATCATTCGCTCTAATAATGGAGTTAACATAAATGAATAAATCAGCTTGGTTTTCCTTCGTGTGAAAACAAGATCTTGACCGTCTATAGTTCCAGGCATTTTTTGGGTTAGCTAAATACTGATTAGTTACATTTAGACTATGTACTCTAATGAGAATACACCGACAATTGAGCTTTCATTAATTAGTTACCAAAGAAAAAAACAATATTTGATGAGTATGGGTGTGGTTTGAATTTGGGTTGGTGTGCGAAGAAATAGCTCAGCACCCACCCCACCCACATCTACACCATTGGAAAGGTGTTCATTTGATGCATTCCATCGATTTTTATCTACGTTGTATTGCTTCCAACGTTTGGTCTCCTCTCTGGTCGAATCGGGACGGGTTTTACGAAATAATTCTGTTTATTTTGTTTATTTCTTTGCAGTATTTTGGAATTTTTTTAAAATTTGGAACGCTTTTGGAAAAAATTAAATAGTTCATTCGATAGAGCGTATCGAGTTTTATATTGGTTCTCTCTCTGAGCGAATCCCGACCCCAGATATCCTACGTCACACACTCACAATACATGAAACCGTGTTAAGCTTTCACTTGACTGCACACGATAAATACACGCAATTTTTCTTTTATGTGAGTTTGCTTCTTTCGTTCTTTCAGCATGCATAGTTTATGAAGCAGAAAGTAACTAAAATGCGGCACATCAAATGCATACCAATTATTGCTCTAATAGTAAGAGTACTCAAAAGAAAGATTTTTTTCAATCGAAAACGATTCATGACACTGCTTGCCATAATGATTGTGTTATACCATTTTCCGAGTTCTTCAATTTTTAATTCATCGTTCGAGTATATTCGAAACATTAATAAAAGTACGCTTGACACAGTTCTCAATTCACTATATGATCCTTGGATTGAAGAGCAGAAAAAAATTAATGTTACGTATTATTACTTAGCGAACGATAGTAACTATCATTATGAATTTCGATATGAATTCAATGTCAACCAAACGACTGATGATCATCGCCTTATGATACTCACTACGGGTCGTGGTCGCACGTGTATCGACTATTGGAGATTTCCTGTCGGCCGTCGTATTGTCTACGCTATGCGCGATGCTGGTTTCTCCTTATTAGCTATATGTTCAACACGAAGATTATATGAAACTGAAGAATTCATTTTAGAAAATCGAGAGGTAAAATGGATATATAAGTCACTACAAAGGTGGATAAACAGAGTTTATCATCAACGGTTCCAACGGTATCCTGTTTTATACATCCATGGTGCTAGTCGTGGAGCAGCTTTTGCTCCTTTAATTGCTCGAATCCTGCCAATACGGGCCCTAATCTTAACAGTTTATCCAGGTCATAAAAGCGCTTTGACTATTCGTTCTTCCTACTCTCGTAACATGCAAAATAGGCTTCTTCTTGATACCACTTTTGCGAACTGGTTTTATTTTGACTATTGTTACAATTCGCCATTATCTTTGACAAAGAATCTGAGTCTTTGTCCATTTGAAAATAAAGTGTGGCATTTTTATCCGACTCCTCCTACATACTTTGTTGCTTTAGATTCAGATCCATCAGTACCTATGAAACGATATACAGAACTTATCAAACTAATGCGTAATAGCTCATTACAACTGGGAGGACAACTTCTCAATCAGAAAGAATCGATCATGCTTGACATATTATCTCCAGTAAATTTTACTCCTAGTTACATGCAACAAAACTTTGATCTGTGGTATAATAAGCCTTATGCTTCTCGTATTTTCTTTGAACACTACAATAATTTAGCTACGCATGTCACGAACGATACAAAACATGGAACATGCCGCTGTTCAAAGACAAATTTTACATACTGGGAAGGTTTTCCTAACATTACTACAACATGGTCATTACAAAAGCAAGCAGAACACAAGGATTACGTTCGAGATATCAAAGAATTTCGTAGTATGTTTTGTGAGGAACTGTGTGGTAACATCATGGTATATCATGGAATAGTTTCGCGAAATATTGGAAAAGCACTCGATTGGATCACTAAAATAGACCATCTTCGACATGCACTACTCATTCAAGATTATGTCTCGAGGCCGTTGCGATTTTGGATGTATCGAAAACAGTCGCTGAACAATGGAATAGAAAATTTTTCTTCTGAAAAAATCGACTGGACTGTTGTAGGTAAACAATATCGGATGTACACTGTAGAGTACTTAGTTCAAGATTACTTCGCACGGTTCAATGTCTCAAAAAAAGTCTCTCGCCATGATCTCATCTGGATCGATAATCCTATGCTTGCCGACTTCTTCATCGTTCCTCATGACTTGATGTATTTGTATCTTCGCAACAAACCAGAGATACTCAACCAAACAAACAACGATGCCCTATGGCAGACATTAAATGAAGGCTATTTCAAAAGCTTTCTAGCAAATATGCGTAACAGGTTTCCCTATTGGACTATGGCCAAAACTACGGATCAGATCGGTTCAAATCATATCTTTACTTTCGTTGGAAGAAAAAATATGGGATTTTTGTATGCAAAACATCAAAAGGTATTACGAAATGTGATACAGCTAGTATTCACAGGTGTTAGACAAAATCTGTTGCCGCCGAAATCATATCTTTCGTATTCACATCGAGATGAAGCAACGATTTATCGACATGGTTATGATATAGTCATTCCTCAATTCACAGATCTCAAATTGAATGAAAGTTTATTTTCAATTCGGAACATTAGTTCCTACAATAAGAAAATTTTATTTTTCTTTGCTGCAAATCTCAGTCACACAATTGCACTTTATTCTACTAGTCCTCGATTAACTTCGTTATGGCGTAATTTTTCTATAGCAGGAAAATTCAGTAAGAGAACTACAATTGAAGGAATTTCGTATGAAACACTTCTAATGGCTGATGACCTTGCAGCATCAGACAAATACATCGATTCGATGCTGCGCAGTGTTTTCTCTATTTGTCCTGAAACTTTCCTTCCATGGTCATATAGAATTTATGAAGCAATTCAATTAGGTGTAATACCTGTCATTCTAGCAGATAATGTTGTACTTCCATTTGAAAGATTCATCAACTGGCAATCATTTAGTGTAAAAATCAATGTCAGTAACCTACATGAAATAATCAATCGTGTCAGTAATATTACTTCATTTAAGAGATATATCGCACAAAAACTGAGATATGCATCATCATATTCCCATATATTTCGATGGCCTTATACCATTGGCAATCGTGCACGATATAAAAAAGAAACACTTGTAGCAAACGAATATTTTAATGGAAATGTCCCAACTGTGTTCCGCTACATATCTTTAGAAATGCGATGCCGACATTTGGAACAGCTGTATGGATTTACATCAGATATTTCTTCACCAATATCAATAGCAGCTCAACAAAAGGCTTGCAACAATCATCCGACGATTTGTCCCTGTCATAGTAAATGGCCTTCTCTTGCTTTCCAAGAATACATATGACAAATGAATAATGCGAACTTAGAGCATATCAAAAGGGTGGATCATTTTATTTCATGGACCTTAATTAATGACACTTATTAAGGAGCTTCAGTTACTATTCATACTAATGGCTAACGTTTTTATTAAACATCAATATTAATGTAGATTTTTAATGCAGCTCAATATATGATGTTTGGTTTAATAGCTTCTCTTTTAATAATGATATTTCGACAAATTCACAAAACGAATGTCATCTTCAGATTATCATCGATTTTTTACAAAAATTCTTTTTTATTTTTATTATTTAATGTTTTTTGTTGTTAATGATGTTGATTTTCTTCATATTCTTTTTTCTTTTTCTTTCCTAATACAGCATTACCCCAACCTGATGTTTCTAAACCTAAACCATAACCATTTGTCAGTTTGTTATTAATCATAACATTGATGTTGATATTGATTTAAAGACTGATGTTATTTTTCATATTGATATTCGATCTAAACGATAAGAATTATTTTATACTTTATTTTGATTTAATTTTCTATTTTTCGGATGTTAATATAAATTGATAGAACCCAAATTCCGTTTGCTGCGATTCTTTCGAAAAATCGATGATAATCTGAAGATGACTTTCGTTGTATGAATTTGTCGCAATATAATTATTAAAAGAGACGCTATTAAATCAAACATCATATATTTAGCTGCATCAAAAATCTACATTTTAACACAAATGAACCTATTAAATATTTAATCAATATTAATAAATAAAATTTTTAAAGCAAAAACTTACACTTTACATTAGTCGTTAATTAATGTAAATGATCCACCACTAACATATCGCAATTGTCAATAGGGCTCCGTGCTGTTTTGTTCTTAAATTCTACACAAGTATTTCGATGGAAAAAAACGTAGGTGAAATTGACACTCGATTCGTCCTGGTACTTGTCCCAGCGCTCTCATTCTGGTTTCAAGTATCATTTGATGCGATCCACCGAAAGATGTAATTATATTTTCAATCGGTAAAAGCATCCATCTAGAATTTCCAAAATATTTATAAACCGCATTCGACAGAGAAGACACAAAACATAATTCCACTCTCAATTCGTCCAGGAAAGTGTTACAAATAGAAGTTGACATGCTCTGTCAAATGGTAGAATTACACTTTTTTAACGACGCTAGGATGATTCAAATAATTCTAGGCAGCATATAGATTTTTAGCGCTTTCACAAATTTTCTAAATGATTGTAGCATAAATCTTAAATTTGATTGCACCACTCGACAGAGCATGTCAAATTCTACTTGAAACATGCACCTGGATGGATCTAAGGTTAAGTTATGTTTTGTGTCTCATCGGTCCAATGACAGTTTTTTAGTATTTTTGAAAAGGACAGCGGCGTATAAAATACCCTATCGACCCATTCTGATTTTTTCCACTCAACCTAGGTAAGTTACATATAAAAAGAAAGCTGCCGTTGAGAGAAGCATTCGATGCTAAATCCGTCACAAAAAAAATGAAGTTCAAAAGAGTCATGGATACAAGCAAAAGTTGACTATTTGACTGTTTGTCTTTGAAACAACCTTCCTTTTTCAACACAATTTTATCACAATAGAACTATTTTCATAGTGACCATTCGATCGGAATCTTTAAGAGCTACAAAATGATAATTATAATACACGAAAAACATTGGTTACTTGGTGATTATTGGGCAATAATTTTCAAAAACTATCTTTTATTTTTCTTCATATTACGACGAAACGTTTTGGTGAAAATTGAAATGCGCTATGTTTCTCATCTATATCATTCGATAGGCATTTTTACGCGCTGCAAAATAGGATGATTATAAAAGTAAAAAAGCATTGACCACTTAACAGTTGCTTTGGCACACACTTTTGCGGCTGCTGATTTCAAATCTAATATTTTTTCAAATCGAATACCGATTATTCTGTTTGAAACTGTCGAGTATCACTCAGATATCCGGTTACAACAGTAGCATTGAAGCGAAAATGTTTCACAAGGCATCGAATTTTAAGTTGAAAATAGTTTCATTAGAAAGAGCACATTGAATTCCGTATCCGATGAAAAAATCTTACTGATGCACCTCGAAAGGCTACACCTCATAAGACTGAGAAAATCATTGTTTGTAACTATATGACGCAATCGAGGTGGTATTTGACATTTATTGATGGAAAAATATTTGTGTATTTGAGATGTTCTTATATATTCTGATAGCGAAAAACATTCTGCATCGAACAAGCCTGTTTTCAAACAATATAAATCGCATATTCATGAACCGTTGGATCAACAACTGTTTTTTAAGGCTCCCAGAGAATGCTTCAGATCTTTCTTATTATTCGAAGAATTTTAAAAACGAGGATGAAATCTGTAATGAGCAAACTTAGCTTTATTGAAATATAATTAATTGTACTAAAACCAGAACAAAAACATTTTTTCGATCCCTGAGGTACACTGAGATTTTAGAAAGTGAGTTGCCATAGAATGCACAATAAAATTCTGAAAAATAATCAGAAGTCAATGATGATTCTCAAGCTAATAAAATTAGGTGCAGATTTTCTATTACGTCAGGTTCCTAATTTTGCTCACTTCTTTTTAATTGTGCATTTAGAGTATTCACCAAGATTGAGAAAAAACAAAGGGTATAACAAACAGTTTTGCCGTCCTGCCGTATACTACTCCTGTATTTTTCTGTTGCTTTTCGACAACTACTAACAACTTCAGTACTTTCTAGTGAAATTCGTTGATGAGATTCAGTACTTCCACCTTAGCTTTTGCACTATTCTGTTCGACAATTGCTTTATTAGACAATTTATCTGCATTTATAATAACAGCAAAGTTATGTATTTGTGGTAAAAAATCACGCATTCATGTACTCTTAAGATACGATGACTGCAGAATACAATATTCATTTTCAAAAGAAAATCAGAGATTTAGGGAACCAAAAATAAAATATTCGAGGTGCGACTGGGATCCTGGGAATCTAGTGTTACTTAGCGAAATCAGCGGTTAACAGGCGATTTATCATCTCGATTTAATGGCGATTTCTGTTCAAAAGACGGTCAGTCCCGGTATTGCACGAATGGTCTTTGGAATCGAGAAAATCAACTCGATTTTCAGGACATGCGTCATCTGCCTCGCTTCAAAATATTAGATATTGATAATCGAAGGTTTTGAAACGAAGAAAAAGACAATCTGCTTTTAACCACGATCAGTCATTCAAAATTTACAACTCGGAATGTAGTACAAGTGTTCGATTGTTAGTACATTGGCTTATCAAAATATTGGCATTTCGTAACTCGTAATCAAGATAACGTGCTGGTGGAAACGCTTTATTGAAAATTTTAAATAATATGCCATTTTCTATCCGATTACTGCCTCTATTCTTTTATCTAGTTACACTGTAAAAAAATTCGTCGAATACTAAACCCTTAAGGGTTGATGAAAGTGCAACGTATAATAAACCCTTAAAGGGTTTATGATTATGTGGAAAATACCCTTTAGGGTTTATGAAAATTTTCAAAAACGAAAAAAGGGTTTATTATACGTTGCACTTTCATCAACCCTTTTTGGGTTTAGTATTCTACGGATTTTTTTTACAGTGTAGTCGTTTTTGCTTCAAGCAGTTTGTCGAATATCTTGATTAGCTGGCCCAAAATGATTGCAGTGCTATTGAGGTCAATAGGCTGTAACTTTGTTGTATTGAGTGCTGCGTTGGTGCTTGAAGCTTTGACTGATCACGTCGATGGCTGCTTATGAGAATGCTGGTTTCCATAATTATATTGATCAAAGGCTATTGGTTCTTCAATAGTGCAAGGACATATGTGCGAATATTTTACACATGTTTGCTGACGCGCGCTTATTGATGCACTTGAGAAGATGTTCCACGAAGCGCCAAGAAACTGTTCTATACGTCGACATTTTAATTCTCGATAGATGTAATGAAACACATTTGTCTTTACATCTTCTTCTGGAATAAAAAAATCTGGTTTCTGCTTGTTTCGGTCGTTCTTGAACAGCCATCGAAAGGCATTCATGTATCGTTGAGCATTTCTCTTCTTTCTCTTAGTGCGCTCTTCAAAATTCGAATTACTATTACCGATGACGAAATCTAATATATTATACACATTGCTGACATTCAATTTTAACGAAAAGGAACGCCAAGGAATGAATCGTTCAAAAGGCAGCACAATTCCATCTGCCAAGATCAGAGGAATAGATCCCAGATTGATGGCTTCATAAATGCGAGGACTCCAAGGACTATAGCCTTCAGGACAAAGGAAGAATACGCTGGACATGATTGACTCTAAATATTCTTGCATAGGAACGTGACCATCCACGACAGTGATTGGATGGAATTCTTTCTTTCCAATTCTGATCAAACTGGAGAGATTTTTGGCAAATGCAAACAACAGACGTCTAACTGATTTCGACGAGAGCGAATGATTAAGGATACCAGCAAAGTACAATAGTCGTTTTTTCCTCTGGTACCAGTCATTTGACGTATTGATTTCTATGATTTCTGTCGGCGTAAAAGGTGGAGCTACTATATCATAGCCATGTCGATAGACAATCGATAAGTTACGATGTAAATACAGTTCTGGTGCATTTGGCGACAACAGATCTTGTCGGACTCCAGTGGGCCCTAGCTGGATTACATTTTTGAGTAGATTTTGAAGTCGATTATCGAGAACGCCCATATTTCTACCTCCAACGAATGCAATAAGATGATTAGATCCTGGTTTATCTGTCATAGTCCAGTAAGGAAATTCATAGCGTATTCTGTCAATTATTGGCTCAAAATAATGATTGCTATAGTGAGAAACATGCGCCTTGAATTGCTCATCAGTAAAATTAGCAAAGAGCTGATGAAAGAATATAAAACAGTACAAGTCGTGGGGAATCAGAAAATAGTCCGCCAAGAGAGGATTGTCCACGTAGCTAGACTGGTTGAAGTAAACTTGGATGATATGTTCTGAAGAGTACATTCCATTGCCATACAGATTGTGTGAACAATTAGCCTTGATATGATGATTGTGATATCGCTCAGGTACTAGACTTTCCTTGTTATACATCCATATTCGTAGCGGCCGAGACAGAAAGTTTTGCATTTTCACACGCTGCCGCAATGAGTCAATTTCACTCACCCAAAACAGAGCGTCTTCAATGTCCAACGAGAGCATTGCGTGTTGCCCACGTAGATCTCCACAAAATTCTTCGGTTAATTGCTCGTGAAATGTTTTAATATCATTACTGTACTCGCGGTATTCTTCTTGTTCTTTTTCATTCCATGTCTGCATAATTGAGGGATATCGTTCGAAAAAAGTAAAATCTCCACGATGACACCAGAATGTTTGAAACTTATACTCACTATTTTGCTGTTCAGGAAGTTTTGGAAAACCACTCAAATGTTCATAGAGAAGTTGAGAGGCATGCAGCTTATGACGCCATTGGTAAAAGTGTTCTTGCATATAAGATGGTGTAGCGTTTGGTGGGAAGCTAATGTGCAGTTTTAATGACTCCGTATCGTTCAAAACCAATCCGCCCAATTCGTAAGAATCATCTTTGATCGCTGCTATTAATCTCGTATAGTCGGATTCATTTAATTTATTATCATTTACTACATGAACAAAGTATGTGGGAGGCACAGGGCTAAAATTCGATATTTTGTTGCTTTGAAATAAACACAAATCGAAGGTCATTGTATAACATAATTTAAAGTGAAACCAAGAAGCAAATGTTGAATCTACTATAAGACGCGTTTGTAAGTCTCTATCTAGTACTGATCGTATAGTCATGCCTTCAAAGTAGCCGGGATATATGTACAAAATTTGTGCCTGAACAGGAAGAACACGACAGAGTAAGCCAGCAAAGTGGGAGCCACGGCTAACTCCATAGAGATATAACAGTGGATACTGATCATATTTCGCATAGTACACATCATTCATCCACACCTGAAGTGATTTATATATCCACTTGACATCCTGATTCTCTTCTATTGGAATATTATAATCGAAAGTAGATCGAGCTGAACAAACAGTAAGTATAGAATAATTCGAGGAACGAATGGCAGATAAAATACGACGACCAACAGAAAATATCCACCAATCAATGCATTTCCGTTTGTGGCCACCCAGAAGAAGGATAAGACGATGAGAAGAATCCTTTTTCAACAACTGATAACGAAACTCATAATGATAAGAGGAATTTGGGCTAAGTGTGTAATATTGAACTTGTGTATGTATTAGCCAATGAGATTGATTAGAAGCTTCAAGTATAGTTGGCATTGCCTGGACGTTAACTTGTGTATTCATTAGCCAATGAGATTGATTAGAAGCTTCAAGTATATTTGGCATTACCTGGACGTCAACTTTTGTATGTACCAGCTGAAAGGATAGCCAGCTAGTGAAGAGTGCATGGACGCATAAAAGTATGAAAAGTATACGAAAGGTGAAACGGCATAAGAAGTATCTATTCATCCAGCGACTGTAAACTGTATTTTTATCGTAGTCCGTTTGATTTAGTGTCGGAGTTATCACTATTTCTTAATATGGCTATAAAAAAGGCGAAAGAAAAAACATCAAGCGATCATTCCTCTTGTTTACACGATACCAAGTCAGACAAGCGTTGAAAAAAAAACGGCGCTTTTACGCGTAAAAACACCGGTTTTTTTTCACGCTTGCTGACTAGGTAGTGATAAGACGTATATTTTCTCTTCGCATTTCAAGTACATATACGCTTTGTATATGTGCACCTGTTAAGTCACTTGAAACTTTTGGGCCACCTGGTATTAAAGTAGTATAATAAAATATAATTTATAATCGAAAGTATGATAATGAGTTATGAAACATATAGAAATGTGTCTGCAATACAAAAAGATCTTATATGTGAAGGATTTGATATACAACAGAGAATACAACAACGTAATGATAATAAAAAAAACAACATACCATCGTCAATTCTAAAACGTCATACTGCAAATCACAGTCAAATTAATGATGATCAATATCCAAATGAATATCCAGATGATGACATAGAATTTCTACAAATAAATTATAACAGGCAAAGAAAAAAGCGAATTAATAAGGAAAATGATCAACAAATTCATGCGCGGACGATAATTAAGTCAAATATGAATAATAATAGGAGCATACAAACAACAACAACAAACAATAATATTATTACAGATACCTCAACCCGAGTATCTAAGCACGCATTAGACTATGCATCTGAATATCATGATCAACGGATTACAATTGAATGTGATCCAAAATTAAAAGATCAAAGTGAAGGATAGGGATGCACCAATTCCAATTCCAACCAATTAAATTCCAATTCTTGGCTTGCGATTGGTCGGAATTGGTTGGAATTGGAATCGGCCGGAATTGGTTTAGAGTTGACTCTAAATGAGTGTAGAATTAACTGAAATTGATGGTACATTTGATCATTCTAGACTAGCAGGTGCTTGAACTTGCCAAAAATAAAATAAAAAAAGTGGAATGCAGAAAACCTTAAATCTGAAAACTGCGATTTCTATCATAAATGCTACAACTCGAGTCACAATAAATAATATATTTGGAATCAGCGCAAAATACTGACTCGAACAATGTATATTTTAAATACTTTCGGCGAATTTTTTTCTATATTACTAAGCATTTTACATGCTACACAGTTAATTACTGCTGTCCAAGTTGCTTTCTGATTATTTTCATTTTTTGACTGAACTCTGAGGAATACCCCAGGTGAATTTTCGCTAGAAAAAAATTTGCCGAAAGTATTTAAAATATACATTGTTCGAGTCAGTATTTTGCGCTGATTCCAAATATATTATTTATTGTGGCTCGAGTTGTAGCATTTATGATAGAAATCGCGATTTTCAGATTTAAGGTTTTCTGCATTCCACTTTTTTTATTTTATTTTTGGCAAGTTCAAGCACCTGCTAGTCTAGAATGATCAAATGTACCATCAATTTCAGTTAATTCTACACTCATTTAGAGCCAATTCTATACCGATTTCAGACCAATTCCAACCAATTTTAGGAGTTGAATTGGCTGGAATTGGAATTGGTGCACCCCTAATTGAATGCTTCATGAGCTATATATGAAGATCCTTGTAGATAATAAATATAGCAGCCAATGGAATTAGATGAGTATTAAAATAGTTGGCCCGATGATTTCGGTGAAAAAAAGCAACAACGACATCATGAGAAGTCGTGGGAGACGAAAAGGATGCTTTCATCATTATGAATATAAAATAACTGAAAATAACATTATAACGTTTATGAAAGAATCAACTGAGCGTGAAGGCATGTGATTATTTTATCGGTATCCGAGTAAAGAGAAATGGTAAAGAAAAAAAAACATACGTTCATTCTTAACATAACGTGTTTCTCTGCCTCTTACGCTGCGATCAATCATCATAGTCAGAGCGAATGGGATGTGGACAACCGATTGCCGAAATTATTTGACGAAAAGATTCAGAATAAGCTGTATATAGTAGCGCCTGCATACAAAATATAGCTTTCACTACTAATGGTATATCGTTTTCTGCTACGAATTTTACCACTATAGATGACTCGAGTGTTCTGTCTTGTTACATACTGTATAGCTGTAGTTTGCATTTTTCAAGAAACTATTGCTAATTTCATGGTGAAGAAAAGTTACTCCGTATATATCCACGAGAAATGAAAACTATATTGGTGTAACGTTTTCTTTAGTCGTTTTAATCCCCCAGTCACTTCAATTCCTGTTTTGTCGCTTTAGTCTCTTTATGATCTATAGTATTTTTAATCCCTTAGTATGTTTTGTCAAAAGAAGTAAAGGCAGTAGAGAAACTAAAGAGGCGACTTACTAAAGGGCAAGAAAGCGTAGAAAAATTAAAAGGTTAATGCTTTTTTAAAGTTTTAAATAAAAAGTTAGATCTGGATAGGTTTTATTTTTTGTTGACTTCGCTCATTCCGACATGTACAATCAAAATTTAACGCAGCTTTACTACCCTTTCAGTCTAACTATTCCTAACCTACATCTCCTATTACGATATTCAGAAGTAATCTGAAACATTCACGTCATATCTCTACGAGTAAGTAAATTGGGAACGAATGACGTAATTTAAATGGTTTCATTAAAATTTGTCCATGAATAATTGTGAGGGTAATCAAAATATTCTAGTTTTGACTATGAAACTGAGATAATCTGTCGTCTGCTATAATGCCATTGCATAAAAATTATGGGTGTGCTTTACAGCATACTACGCCGCGTTTTGACCTTGCTTAAGGGTCTCATCAGGTAGTTCTATCTTTTGTAACTATTCAAATAATTCGAAAATCACAAATAAGCTACTAAAATCATATTTCTGCGTAGAATATTTCATGGTTCAAAAGTTAATTGGAAGGCAGTCGCCGCATTAGCAATTGATTTATATTCACATGTCGGAAATATATGAGAATTGAAGAAGTTGGGAAGTGGAGGATGTTTTCATAGCAAGTATTCCTAGTTTCGTGTTAGCCAAAGGTGGCTTAATATTGGTCGTGTCGCCTGAGTACTTGTATGAGATTAATAAGCTGTTAATTTTACTGTCTATATTGATATGATATGATTGTTTATTCAGAAATGTCATTGATGGGATCATTTTGATGATAATGAATTTAAGTGTGTATTCATGCGTATATCTCGTACTGTGTTGAAATGTACCCATGTAAAAACAAATCGCAAAAAAATGATTATAATTGATTCTTATGTGATTAGAAATCTATTGTAATGGCGCTGCTATAACTCTAGTTTAATCATTATTTGAGTCTAGATAATTGATTAAAATTGGCTATTTTGTAAAAATCGTTTATAATCTATGTTTTGCATGCAAATAATGATTAAATTAGGGTTGTAATAGTGCCATTGAAACAGATTTCTAATCACATAAAAATCAATTAGAATCGATTCTTTGATAAAAAGTTATAATCTTTTTCATGCTAAAAAATCATTCAACTAGGGTTATAATAGTGACACTATAGTAGATTTTTAACTTCCAGATAATTGATTATAATATACTGTTGCTTTGAATAGATTGCATAGTCGAAAGGCTCCGTGAAGTTCGTGAGGTTCGAAATAAATATTACAGAAAAAGGAAAATAGCTGGTATTGATAACGACGATCCTAGAGTGTTGCTAAGAAATATGTCAAGAGAAGTTCAGAATGAGATTTACAAGTATAGATCGGTCAGATGGTCCAGCTTTCTGTCCACCATACAAGGTGCTCATGATAAGCAGGAGAGTTCATTTTGGACGCATCTTTCAAAAATTTATAAACTAAAAACGCTACCATTCTCCCAATTATCAGTAGGGATTAGTATAATATCAGACGAGCAGGAGATTACGAAAAAAACTCTATAATTACTTTAAGGACTTAGCTAAAGCCCCTGAAATTAGTCCATTAAATCATCATGATATTCAAATCGAGACAAAATTTAGAGAACTTCAGATCTTACTAACTGATTTTAAGGAATCAGACTTAGAAGCTACATCCATAACGGAAGTCACTAAAATTATAAAAAAAAAGGATAAAAGGAAAGAAGTCTTCTGGTATCGATCAGGTCTAAAATTTTATTATTAAGTTACTCCCTCCAATTTATATAGAAAGTCTAGTCAATTCCTTCAACTTTTGGTTAAAAGATGGGAGGTATCCAGGTTTCTGGAATAGCTTGAAAATTATTACCCTCAACAAACTTAACGCTAGTATACCACGTTGCAATCAGACTAGGGTTCTTTCCATTTTTCAGGAAGTTCAGAATAATTTAGCTGCGAACGTCCCTACGCTTACAATATATGTGGACTATGAAAAAGCTTTTGGCTTAGTTTGGCATTCGGGTCTCTTGGTCAAATTATACAGATTAGGTATACCCACTTGTGCCGATATTGATGGCACGCTTTGATGACTCTCCTTCCTCTTTTTTCTCTTCTCTTTTCATTGTTCTAATATCTGTCTCTCTCTTATATATTACGTGTGTTATGTATGAAGTTGTTACACTTTGGATGTAAAGAAGCGAATAAACATCATTGCCGACAGTGGCAGGTCCCATATTTATCGTTACACCACTAACCTACTGAAAATTATTTATAGCTGCCTAAATACCCAGGTTGACTGATCCGACATCGGTTCCGATAGGAACCTGGAAATATCCTACAATCCGATAAAATCGTATTGGATTCCAGTCGGATCGGATGGGTTCCGATAGGAGCCTACTGTCGGATTGCTCGCCCTGGGTAGTCGTACGGGGTATACTTACTATGGCTAAAAAAAGTCAGAAGTTTTTCAAGTACAAGTCGGTCTTCCCCAAGGCAGTAGTCTCGATCCCTTTATATTCGTAGTATACCATAGCGATTTAGCAGCTTGTCTGGTAGCCCACTGAAGTCATATCTTCGCTGGTGATCTGAGCGTGGTCATTCGAGCACTCATCCAAAAATCCTACTCATCTCTAGTCGAGTATTTAGAGGTTGAAGGAAGTAAAGTATGCGACAGGGTTGCTGAATATTCGGTTCGCTGGAAACAGCCAATCAATATCGACAAAACTGTCGCACAACTCGTCTATTCTCAAATTAAAAAACCCATGGTAGACATATATATGCTAGGACAGAAAATTGTCATTGTAGACACGTTCAAGTATCTTGGTTTTACTTGGACGAGTAAATTATCATTGAGACCCACTGTAAGCAAAAGCCTGGAGAATATCCAAAGATCGTTGGGTAAGCTCAAATGGCTGCGTAGCGGCAAAATTTTGTCCAAAACAGAGAGCGAATCGAACCGACTTTTTCTGATTTGAGTTCGGTTCGGTTCGGTTTTCGCTCTCCGGTCCAAAGACACTTTGAGAAGATGCTTCTTCGTGTATATATTTCCCCATTTCGCTTGGATCTTTCTAATTTCCCCCTGTCTCCCAACAACACACCAAGAGGCACTTAGAAGAAAGTATAGAGTAACAATACGCTTAGTCCATCGTGCCCCATTTGTTCGCGCTAAGGATCTTTTGAGTTTTACCCGAGAAGAACCGCTTGATACTTATGTCAAACGTTATATCTCGAAAAGATTAAAAAAGGTGTGTTCTTCAGATTTAGATTCTTCCTTATGTCTTGAAGATGTATTCCTATGGGATAATTTCCATAAGCAAGCTAAAGATGATGTTGGCCATCTATTTATGTTGAAACGGGTTAAACGTTTAAAATTAAAACACCGCTCCCTTCTCCTAGACTGGCTTGATTTTAATGAGCAAAGTGATAATTAGAAATATAGGAAAGAGGAAACACGAAATCGTAGTTTATTAACAGCCCATGTGTTTCATTACGATGAAACTGCGGCGCAGTTACGCCGTAACTGCGATCGCACTGTGACCCGTAATTGCGGAAAATTGCGACGTAGTTACGCGCAACTACGATGAAAAAATCGCAGTTACGCGTAGTTACGGGGGGAAAATCACAGTTACGCATAACTGCGCCCAAGTTTTTCGCAATTATGGTTCACAGTGGCGTCGCAATTGGTACAAAAGATAACATAGATTAGGGTTTCCTTTTATTTGTATTTTTATTGAGTTTAAAAAATTTTTTGCACAAAAAATGAAAAACAACTATAAAATTAAAACTTTTATAAAAAATAAAAAACAATTTTTAAATTAAAAGTTTTCACAATAAAAATAATTGAAAAATTAAAATCTAAAAAAATCTAAAAATTTACTAAAATAAAAATAAAAAAAATTTAGTTTAAAACTTAAGGAAAATAAAAAATTAATATCTAGAAAAATTAAAAAATTAAGATCTAAAAAAATTTTTTAAAATTTAATGTATAAAAGAAAAAAAAATTTGAAATAATTTAATGATAAAAGAAAAAAATTTAATTACAAAAAATTGAAAAACTAAAAAAANNNATAAAAAACAATTTTTAAATTAAAAGTTTTCACAATAAAAATAATTGAAAAATTAAAATCTAAAAAAATCTAAAAATTTACTAAAATAAAAATAAAAAAAATTTAGTTTAAAATTTGAGGAAAATAAAAAATTAATATCTAGAAAAATTAAAAAATTAAGATCTAAAAAAATTTTTTTAAATTTAATGTATAAAAGAAAAAAAATTTGAAATAATTTGATGATAAAAGAAAAAAATTTAATTGCAAAAATTTGAAAAACTAGAAAAATTTTAATCTAGAGATTTTTAAAAGAAATAAAAACTATGCATTTCACTGCTTGTAGTAGAATGACTTATGAACGGAAATGTGACGAACACTACTATTTATACTGATTTTCTGTGACTAAGTTTTATTGTTCGAGTGTAGCCAATTACAAATAAGGAGGAATAATTTGTAATTGGACATTTATACCTACAACGGATCGTAGGATGCGATCACTAGGACGCAGTTACATTGATCTGCGTCACACTAAGCGTAGTTTCTTATAGAAATCTTCACTACGATCAATGCGCCATAGTTACGCGTAACTGCGGCACAGTTGATAAAAAATAGGCGACATGGGGAATGATTGTAAACGTGATAGAATGAAACCGAGAGAAGAAGAGAGAACATACTTATGCCAGGAGAGACATCTCCTGGCATAACATCACCCCATGGTGTTATCTCGATTTTCATTTTTTTTTGACGAATATCGACTTTTTTTGAGGGGGAGGAGTGGCCTTAACTTATTATCTCTTTAATTTGACTGTCGTCTTCTTCGACTCCTTGTTAAATTGATACATTTTGTTATATATTAAGGTTTAATTTTGACTATATTTATATTTGAATTTCTTATGTAGTAAAAGATTATAAAGATATCTGTTGATAACTATCTAACCAATAGTCGAAACGCGTCGTATTCTGCTTTGAATCTATATGTTGAATGCTTAACACATTCTCACCCGCACCCACCCCTCATCATTTAGTTTTCATAAGCCATCTGATGATTCGCTTAGTAAGGATGAAATCTAGATTATCGTAGCTGTTCTCACCCTCACCTCAAGAAAAAAAATTCAACAAAACAATATTATATTGTGGTTATTCAACCACACCCTGACCCTTACAGCCTCTTTCATTACTTTCGAGTAACAGTAAGGATTTAACTTTTTTTCGAATTAATTCTTCTGAATTTTTTACGGTTACAAGTGCCATTTGAAAAGTATCGTTGCTGAGATGAAATATTGATATCATTGTAGCTTAACTCACCCTCGCCCCCACCCTAAGTTTTTCCTATTTAGTTTCGAACTTAAAATTTTGAAACTTGAATAGTTTGAAGCCATCTGAAGAGTCTTTTAGAAGAGACGAAACCAGTCATGACAGCTCTTTCACGCTACTGCCTAAAATTTAGTTCTATTATAAACAATTTTTATTAATTGTGAAGAATGTTAATAACAATGAATTAGATTTTTGCCTATTTAGTTTCCCGGAAGAGTCATTCCGAGACTAGGATCCTATCGGATTCCGACAAAGGTCAGACCGTGAATATACCAAATATCCATGGATTCCAATAAAACCAACGAAATCCTATAGGATTCCGGGATCAGAACCTACAGTCGGATCCTTGGTGTAGGATCCAGTGTTGGAAATTAACGGAATCTGATATGAACGTATGACCCTAGTGTTCTTATGAGAAAATATGCATATTCACCCCTAATTATGAAAATGCTTTTTTCCGTCGGAGCCGACAGTCAATTCGTAACCCGGAATCCCATTGGATTCTGTTGGGTGATAGGATCCCATCAGATCCGATAGGATCCGTCATAGGATTCATTCACCTGGGTTTAAATTTCGTAAAACAATTTTTAAAATTGAATAGAATAAGCCATCTGATGCGTCCTTTAGCAGGGACGAGACCGGTCATGGCAGCTCTTTCACACCCACACGCATTCTGTATTTTCCAAGTTCAACTTTGAGAAACGATAAGGATCTTCATTTCAACAAGCCCGTAATTCTTATTCACACCATCACCCGCAGGATTCGTGTCACACTTTTGGAACTGCAGATCTCTACTTCATGGAGTCATGCATCATTAACTGTTGACGACGGCAAGAGATCGGCACTTAATCAGCATGGAGAACGATTTTTAAATATTTTCACGATAATTTAAATACAAGGGTAAAATCAAATTCAACTGTATCTAAAGCATAAATAAAATTGATAGTCGTGAAAAGACTATAATTTTAAAGAGAATCAAATCGTAAATTACGTAGACTGTTTATTCTCGTATACATCTATCTCTGTTATTATAACACATAAAAAATTCAAAGAGCATTATACATTAGTTATAAGTATATATGGAGTAAAAAAAGGAGATTGAATTTCCATTAATACTAGTGTTGAAAGTAATTAAATTAATTCATTTGTTTGCTGATATATGTCATATTTTAAAGTTCTAAAGTTCATAATAGTTGAAATGTTTTCGTATGAATAGTCATACAATTTTACGAATGTAAGAATATTTAGCTTATAATCACAAGATTGATGAATCGTTGGTCATTTATTATTAGGGGTGCAACGGTGACGAAAACCGTCACCGGTCTCACCGTCACCGGTCCCATCGGTCACCGTCACCGTCACCGATTGCACCGGTCCACACCAGTCCTCACTAGTTACTCTTACTGGTCTCATTAGTCGTTTTCAGATTCCTTTATTGATAATTAGTACTATTTTCCTGTATACATCCGTTTTCAGAGAGTTTTCGCATGGCAATACCAATACAATCAAGTAGAATGTTGGCAATATCGGAGCATTCTGTACTTGTATATTCTATCTGTGACATATTGTAAGACTAAATCGCAACTAGGGATGCAACGGTGACGGTGAATTGCCGGTTCACTAGTACGAATTAACCGGTGGAGGTCGGTAACTGGCAGATACCGGTAGCTACTATAACCAATATAAATTAGTGTCAGCCACTATATATCGGTGCATCTCGACATACCGGTATAGAGCGGTAGGCAATTTACCGCATTATAGCGGTCTATAATGACATATACTGGTGAAAACTAGAGATGGGGCGGTGAGACTAACAATGATGCCGGTAAACCTATGAAAGACGTACGGTGAAGACCGATGCATGAGCATCGCTGATGAGGGGTGCGCAAGTACGGGTACAACTTGTACTAGCATCGACTACCACATCTT
>OENM01000018.1:2712-56795 GCA_900239745.1 Rotaria magnacalcarata
CTTTACTTTATTGTATTATAAACGAAAACAATAAGGTTTTGTCAAGCTAGTGATTACTAACTATATTCTGTAGTTTTTCGCTCGATGCATGAACTTTCTCGCACAGTTCTCAACATGGAATGGAACAACCCATGACAGAGCATGACTACACTATAAACAAACTTCTAGAATAATAAATCCTTTATGAGGTTTGATGAAAATTTTCACATACGATAAAAACGATTGATTATAGATTGTACATTCATCAATCGCAAAGAGTTTCGTTTTCTGCATTTTTTTATGTAGTGTGAGTCAGATGCAGTCGAGGGTTGAGCAAGATGCACCACCAAGCGTTACTAGTATGTATGCGATGAAAGAGAATATTACAGAAGACCATTATCTAATTGCAAAGAGAACTCTAGACGAACATCTTTTCGTTTGCGCATGAGATGCTTGCGAATGTGGCGCAAGAAAGTAATGCGTTAAGGATGATGAAATCTTGAGACTTGCGGATACGAAAAAAGAACTTATATAAAATAAAAGGGTAGTTTTGAGTTCCAATTACTCTCTGAATCGAATATTTTTTTCTTTCATGTGCATGGCTTTCTGACGATTCATGAATAAGAAAATCATGCGCTATGGACAAATCGTGAGGTGTGCGCAGGTCAAACACGAAAAAAACGATCACCTTGGAAACGTACTGAATAATATAGAATGAGTGAAAACGAGAACAGAAAGTACTGAGCGCTGTGCCACCAAAAGAACAATCTGAAACGGAATATTGTTTCTGAATTTTTTCTTAACTTTCAATAATCAATAACTCAATTGCAGTAAGAAATACACTCTTAATTTATTCTATCATTTAATCTGACATTTATATCTTGCAAAGTAAATAAAATCTTTTATAACTGATGCCAGTCGTATTTCAACATGCTTTGCTAAGACGCATATAGCTAATATTGCATGACAACGTTCACATTTTAGAGTATTATACACAGATGCACATTTTCAAATAGCTTCTGCTGTTCATTATTTACTATTTTCAAAGAAACGTGCTTCAGCATACAAGTATATGCGATGAGAGAAAATGAAGCATGAGAAAAGCATAATATACTTGAATCAATTATACATGAAAAATGATAACCGATTTCATAAACACGACAGATCCGATCAGCATTGTTTCTAATAATTAATTCTGTAAAAACATAAAATTTGTTAATTTCTCATTAAACTGTTGCTTTAATGTTAGCGAACAAATAAGATGTTTCTTCGCTACTATATCTGACATGATATTTTCTTTATTTTTTCCGTTCTATCATCCATGATTTTTCCTGCTATAATCTTTCGTTATTTCTTTTTCTTGTTCTTTAATCTATTGGTTTAAATTTTGGTTTTTACCAAGATCGAAACAAACGCAATATTATCATCGTTTATCTCCCCATCTGTGTCGTACTACGCATGTGCGAATAAACTAAGAAGGGGTTATCTTCTCCGTATATAAGCGTTAACTTTTTCTTTAATAAAGAAGGATAAAACTTTTAAAAGAAAAAAAAAATATAATGTCATATATAGTGGCGAATACACATCTTATTTGTTTGCTAACATTTAATTAATATTTTCTCTTAGTTTAAATGCCGATGTTTTGATAACGCGCTATCTACATCATATAGTGAACAACCCTTTTGTAGCAACATGAGCCATACACTTTTACTCTATGCTATATTCTGAAACGCGTTCTCTCTGTCCTTACAGCTTTTCAATTAGATTTACAATGCGAAATTCTGCAGCTTGAGAGCAACAATATCACGAACAATAAAGTTATAATGCATTCTAGATTTCTATCATAATGGAGAATATAAGAAAAAGGAACAATGAGAATTAGTGACGATGAAGATATGAAACCAGAAGCAGCTTTTAGAGTCTTATGCCAAATATTCTTCCAGGATAACTATTTCATACACAGTTTTGAGCCAGCAGTTAAAAAGAGATCTAATCTAAAGAAAACTTTGCGCTCACCTCCATTTTACTGCTCTGGACGCAAAAATGCACTAAAAAGCGAATAACTCTTATTCGATTCACCTGAAGCGCTTTCCAAATGTGCAAACAACTAAATTTCTCGTACGCGGCTTTCTCATCAAACCTTTTGATTTTATAATCGAAGTTACACTATGTTTCCAACTAGGGGTGTACAACTCACGCTCATGAGCGAGAGCGTTTGTACGCCATCGAATACATAATCGATTCTGATCATTTTTATCGAGTCTATTCCTCGAAAAACTGCATTCGTACTTTTCGTGCCTGTGGCCTCCCCCTCAGGTATCATGAATGCAATTTTTTTTGTTCACGATCCAAAATCGTAAGAGTTTGTAGATTTAGGAGTGCCGATGATGAATATCATCGTGAGAACTCTCAAAAAGCTTTTATTCCTGAAATGGTTCTAATCACTATTTGCACCGCATTCCTGATTATTTGACCCTCCTAGCATAGTTATTCACTCAATCTCCGCAAAAAATAGTTTTTCTATCTCAGAATTTTGCATTCTATGCGAACCTAAACGTTTTACAATCATAAACTACAACATTTGCAAAAGAATTAGCGATTCCCCAGCAGAAACTAACANGTAGAAATATATAAATGTGCTAAGTAAAAAATGCAATGTTTTCCAAGTAATTTGTTTAATATAAATCTTAGTAAGAAAAGATTTTTTGCTAAGTAGTTTATTTAAATTCTCAGTAAAAAAAGTCATGTTTTCTAGACAAAATATTAGGAATTGATAAGTAGATATATAACTTTTGCTAAGTAAAAAAACAGAAATATCTAAGTAAAAAATTCACTTTGAACAGTTAATCGATTAACAAAGCTTGTGTTGCTTTTCATGGTCGTCCTCGCTTTCGTTTTTCACCCAAAGGTACATCCTTCGTTATTGAAGGTGGTTTACAATGTTTTAATCTAATTGCCATACCAATCACGTGTTTACAAATGTATTCCTTCAAACAATTTGGACAATTGCAAAATCCATTTTTCCATTCCGATCCAATGTTTGGTAAAGTTACTTTCCAAATTCCAAACTGAAGATTCTTAAATTGCGTAAATGACGTGAGGGTGCGGGTTTGGGGTGCTGTGGGTGTGAAGTATTAAATATCAACACCCACACCCTCAAGAAAATGTACGATCTACACTCAGGCTGACAATCGTTTTCTTGTCATAGTCACTTTTACTTAGGAATATTTTTTCGTTTTCCATGTAATTTATTTTCTAACTTATCAATCTCATTTATCAACTGAGTAATTAAATATTTTACTTAGATATTAATTACTTAACTTAGCAAAAAATTTAGTCACCGAGAAATATTATTTCCACTAAGCATTTAATAAATTCACTGAGCATCTAATTTTTCTACTCAGTATCTATATATTTTACTTAGCAATAATCTACTTAGCATTTATATATTTCTACTTAGCACTTAAATAGGTGCCGTTTCAAAAAGGTAAAAGAATAGATATAAGAAGGGGAGAAATAAAAAATGTAGAAAACTGCTGTTATCGTCGAAACAAATATGATCGAGAAAAAGATTACCTAAAATAAATATAATTGAATTAGAGAGTATCAATATAAACATTCGCATCTCTTGTAAATTAGCTGTTTGAGTAACTTTGGCTCGAGGATCTTTATCTAAATGATGTGATTATCGTGAAAGAGCATCTTAAGTGGAACGCACTTAACTCAGGTGTATTTCTGCTGATTTGGCTATATTGATATAGTTTTCTGCGTCAAAGTAGTGTTTTGAAAACATAATTCGCGCACGAAATGCTTTATTTTCTATCCTCTCTTGATTGAAAACTTGAGAGATAAAGAAAACGGGCACCACTACGTCAAATGTTGAAACCCGTGAGATTATTTTGAGTTTGCACTATATTTATCTACATTTATTTTAGTTTGAAGGTGAGGAGAAACATGCCATGGTTCCGAATTGATAAAGTAATGATATCTTTGTAATATTCTGTCAGTAGGAAGCCTTATTCACGCGGAAAGAGCGTAGGAGTGCATGAATTACATTAGGAGATGACATCATATGATTATATGCCTGATAAAAACTAAGGTAGTTTCTTGGTTAAAGCCAGTGGATTAGCACTTCAAACTATGACCCTGTGATAGTCATCATTACTGTAATTTGTTTTTGTCTTTCTTGTATCTCATATATGGCTGATGTCTTGGAAATTTACTCGCAATCAACTGACCCCTGGAACATCGCTAGTATTTTACACAATGTACGGAGATTTTTATCGGAAACTAGAACTACACTTGCTTTCAATCCACCATCAATAAAAAAAACTTACGCTCATTACCCTTAAGAGAAGAAGATAACAGAGAAAATCAAACATATATTGGTAAATCTAGTAAGAAACGGACTTCTTTCACGAGAATTTCAAGTCCTCGGCCTGTTCTACATCATTTTAATTATTTTTTATGTTATCAATTGATAGAGCTTGAAAAATTACACTATTGGTCCGAATTTAACGTTTTAATAACAGTGACTTCATAATCAATCGCAGGGACTAAATTCAATTGTTAAAGAAAATATGAATTTTTGCTTGGAAATCATTATTTGTTTCCAAATTCTACAATGGATGGTTGTAAAAGGGTCAGATTCGTATAGAGCACAAAATTATGAAATTAGTAGATGTGTTTTCTATTGAATTTGAGTGAAAAAGAATGCTAGGAAAGCCAAAATAATGAGGAATGAGTTCAAAGAGTGTTTAGAGATATTTCAAGAATGAATNCTTTTTTAGAGGTCTGATGATAATAGTCGCCAATGGCACCAATAAATCTTCAAGCTTTTATGATTTTGACTGATCGACAAAAAAAATATTGTATTCACGATACCTGAGGAGAACCACAGGCACGAAAAGTGTGACTGCTGCTTTTCGAGGAGTAGACTAGAGAAAAATTATCAGAATCCATTGTGTATTCGATGTCACATAAACGCTCTCGCTCATGAGCGTGAGCGGTCAAAACTCACGCCCATATGAACGCTCATGAGCGTGAGCGGTCAAAACTCACGCACATATGAACGCTCATGAGCGTGAGCTGTACACCCCTATTTCCAATACGATCTCATAAGAAATTGATAACCGAGTACACAACTGAACAATTGATATACGACTTGGAGATCACAATTCTAAATTTCATAATCACCGCGTATATCTGATATCTGCTGAGAAATGTAAACTACAGGTAGGAAGCAAGCATGTTATATATGCCGAGAGCTTGAAATTATACGTAGAAAGTAAACATCTGGTTATCTGATATCTGCTGCGAATTTGAAACTACAGGTAGGAAGCAAGCATGTTATATATGCCGAGAGCTTGAAATTATACGTAGAAAGTAAATGTCTGATTTCTTTTGGCAAAAACAGATATCAATGATCAGATATTTCGTGAAAACTGGTACCAGTTTGAGATTTATCACGACCTCGTTGTTTTAGGTAAGACTCGGTGTATATTAATCTTACCAGAAGTTTAAGATCCTCAATTTTGTCAAGAATCTTGCTTGAAATTCAAGAAAAATAAGAATCTGTGAAGAATATGTTCAAAAATATCAATTAGTACAATGAACCATTGATTACATTTTCATGTTTAAAAGAATCGGATAGTATTTTAAAAAAGCTAGATAAAGATATAAAATAAAAAATAGTCGAATATCAGTCTATACAAATTCTAATAGAAATCTTTATATCTGATTGTATCTGCTACTTGACCTAGAAGCAAGAATAATTAAATGAATGTTATCCTCATTTTCAACGCTTTATACAGTTCTATGCAGTATTATCTAGGCTATTTTTTGTTATTAGACTGATAGATAAATAATATTTGAAACTATGCAATAAAAAAAATATATTTCAGTTTATATATACAACTTATTCAGCTGAGACGACCTACTACTTATGTCGCACAAACCGATCGAACACCATCGGTTAACCGCGGTTATGCAAGCCATTTTAGTGACTTTACAGTGTAAAAACCGACGGTTAACTGTAGTTAAGCGCCCGGTTAACCGGATAAAAAATCGCTTCGCGCAATTAACCGGTTATTTATCCGGTTAATCGGGCGCTTAACCACCGTTAACCGTCGGTTTTTACACTGTAAAGTCACTAATATGGCTTGCATAACCTCGGTTAACCGATGGTTTTCGATCGGTTTGAGCGACATGGGTACGGTGATCGTTTTAGCTATGATAGGTACTATTATAATCGGTTCCTTGTGAGAATTATTTGTCTTTTAGTATCATTGGTTGATGTTATTATTTACTGAGTAAACTACGATGAAAATCTCTATAGTAGTAGGACAAATACTTAATGTATTATCTTAATTTACTAAGATAACATAAATCAATATGATATAGTAATTAAGTTTTGTAGAAGGTATTTGTTAAAGGATTAAATTGGGCGCTGTGTATAGGATTTCGAAAACACTACGATTCATCCAAATCCATACTGACAACCGATAATAATATTCAAAAAGTAACGATCTTCCATACAATCATAATTGTTTTACTCATTTACTACTGTAAGCGGAACATACTGTTCGATCTAATTTATGAACATCACTCCCTATGATAAGTCTTCTGATGTCTGAAAAATTTGAGATTGCTTCTTATCTCAACCCAGGTCGAAAAATCTGACATAAGATCTTATGAAATACATACAAGATCTTTGAATATGGGCGAAATCTTACAAGAAATAAGATCTCAGAGACTACGATTTTTTGTATGATTTTCGTATGATCTTGTAAGATCATACAAGATCAGATTCAGATTCTTATCAGATATTAGTATCTGATTGTTTATCCTGGGTTGGAATCTTATTTGATCCGATAGGTTCTGACAAGAATCACCCGATCGGCTCATGCATATTTCTTAAGCTTAGAATCTTGTAAGATTTATGAGGGTATCTTTCATTCAGAATCTGATGAAATCTTTCGAAAAATGATGTAATAAGATACGGTCTGATCTTGTCATAAGATCAGATAGAAAATCTTGTATGTGCAAGATCTGCCAAGGCCTTGTACGACCTGTTGTCAGATTTTTCGACCTGGGAGGATTAACTTACACTAAATTAATTCAAAAGTTTTAGTCTTCAGAATAGACATTTTTTGGAGATAATCCTACACTCAAATCTCATCATTTCAAATTTTTTAGTTTTTTCAGTGTATAATTTCCCATTTGATTAAAAAATAACTGATATCAAGTGAACTCAAATCCTTCTGTTTTTACGATAAACATGTTTTGAAGTAATTGCCATCTCACATTACATAAACTCAAATTCCTCTTTTCTGCTAATAATACTCAGTATGATAGTATTTTATCCTCATTTAATGAATGAAAAGAATATAACTAATAGAATGTCTTTTTTGTTTTGATTCTTTGCTTACGATTTGATAGCACAACTGAGTATTCTATATCTTTTATTTTACTGATTTAATTTTCCTCGATTTGAAAGAATATTTCGAGATGCAAGCTTTGAAAGAGTCTACGTCGAGTCCCATATACGATTCATCAGTTATGTAATTCATCGAGTAGGAATTTAGTCATCAGAGCTCATATATATATTTTGTTTTTATAAAAACATCCAAATTGTTTTACTCAATGTACAAATGAATAAGAAATCGTTAGAAATTTGTTTTAACTATGTAAGATAAGTCGATATCTCGAGACGATGAAAACATTTTTGAATTTCCTTTTATCTGCAGTCTTTTTTTGCGCAGTAGTGAATTTTATGTTTTGACTTCCATCAATTAGTCGACATGAGTGAAAGTACTATGGTGTTGTGTGATTTAGTTGTAAATGCCAACCACCAAGCTTTGAATAATTCTTGATCGATAATAGCTATTCAGGTTTTTTCTTTCTTCCGATGAGGTTCTTTCAGTGTTGTCTAGCTGCGTGTTAGTCTTTGTGTCAGAAAATATGTTATGGATCTCCTTGTAAACTAATATCGTTCTTCCATATCTCACCTTTAAAGTGTTCATAGTGATTGAAGCTGAAAATACACCAAAATGTAGTTCGGTAGTTGTTCTATGGATTGTAGAATTAGCAAATCCTTTGACAATATGCTCACAGAATTGCAATTTTTGTAAGATAACGAATGGCAGGGTGTGATAACCGATGACCATGATACATTCTCATTTTTTTTGTTTCGTTTTATCACTTGTCATCTTTCAAAACATTTTCTTTTTTTTCTTTCCTTTCCTTTTCATTGATTGTCGCTTTGACTAATCTAGGTGTAAGAGAGAAAAGTATTGCAAGAATGGAATAGTACACAGAGATAAAATTACATTTCGAAGAGATAAGTTTAATGTGCTTTTTTTTTAATTAATTTCTTTTTTGTGCTTATCAGCTTTTATGTCATTGTGTGAAATAAAAAAAGAACAAAAAAAGAAGAATAGTAAAGTAAGAACTATAAACTACGTTATTTTTTTACATTCTAAAGAAACTCAGATATCGCATAAAAGTCTATATTCTCTAGACGCTATTGCACTTACTCGCACCATCATTGTGAAATGTGAAAACTTCCAAAAAATACCATCCTAAGCTTCAATTATTCTCTTCATAGTTAGAAATCGTGAAACAAACTATCAAGCGTATTTTTGTTTTGGTAGAATCAGACTCAAGACATTAATATATTCTTCGACATACGTTAGGAAACCAATAGAATTTATACCTATCTGTCATGACGTGCGACTACATAATAATGTATTGCAACACAAAGCTATAATGTACAGATTATACAGTACGTAAAACAGTAAAGAAGGGAAAAGCGAATGGTGAAG
Source organism: Rotaria magnacalcarata (assembly GCA_900239745.1). NCBI lineage: Eukaryota > Metazoa > Rotifera > Eurotatoria > Philodinida > Philodinidae > Rotaria > Rotaria magnacalcarata. The sequence goes on from OENM01000018.1 coordinate 11,517, forward strand.
ATACCACAAGTACATTTTACTTCTTTCCTAACATAGATTGAAGAATATATTAATGTCTTGAGTCTGATTCTATCAACAACAAAAAACACTGTTGCTCGTTTATATCAATACTCCTAGCTACAAAGAGAATAGGCCAAACATAGGATGGTATACTGCAGAGTTGTTCAAACTTTCAAACGATGTTATTAGCACATTTAGCATGAACAATGAAACGTAGTATCACTTATAATTTGAGTTCATTTAGCATCTGAAAACAGTGGTATTCATTAAATTGCAAAATCTGTAAGTTTTTGAGGATATTGTTAACGAGTTCGAAAATTTTATAATAGTTAAAGCAAGTACCGAGCTATATTCTTCTTATGTCTTTAGCCTCTTTAATCTCACATCTCACTAGTTACTTTAGTCATTTTTCGGTGTGGTTGACATAGTAACTTCGTACTTTCTCATATCAATCTTCATTTTATAGAATTGAATTATTTGAACACTTCTATGGATCAAATCTTATTCTACGCAAAATCTCATTAACTAAAATAATCTATATGTATGTATAGATCTTTATCAACTATTTATTAGCCAGTGTTAATAAATTTGTGTCATAATCTTGGCGAAAAACGTTGTCAACTGGTGTTCTCAACCGTACAATTTGTTTGAAAATAACAGCAGTGAGCAGAAGTGCCACTATTATATTTTTCTGTGAAACTAATCGTCGCAATTCTATTCTGTAAAATGTTGTTATTTTTCGTGAATATTTCAAGAGTGCCCAGATAATATGCAATTAAAAAAATGGTTCATTATTGCAGGGGCCTTGTTCATTACGTCTCAATTATGTCTACACCTTTTTGATCTACATTTTGCAAATTTTTCTCAAACCTCAACAGTATCCAACCTGACATCATTAATGGTACCATTCGAGAATTTAGAACGCAATGCAACTTTTTCTTGTTCGGAATTAACACTTCAAAGCCGTTATAAATTAGAATTTCAACAACTTGAGCATTATGATTTAAATCAATCATATAAACAGCCACCCATGAGTATACGTTCAAAGCAACAGAATCAGGCTGGTCTACCACAACTACCTTATTTCTATTCTCTATGGAAAACAGCATCGATCCTCCCACGCTTAATAACACCCTGCGAACACCAAGTATATATTAATCTCTTGAAGACATTTGATCAAATATGCCGACAAGGTGGTGTAGAATATATGATTAGTTATGGTACCTTACTAGGATCGTACAGAAATCATGGTAAGATCTTATACAGTAGTTAAATTTAGTTTACAATAGTTTTTTCAGTCATAATAGCCTTATGAACAATTTTAGTCGCAACATGAGTCTAAACATTTTTCTATCTTAAATTTTGATCAACATTCATCACGATAATCTGATGTAATCTAGCAACATATAAATCTATTCAGTATTTGAAAAGAATGATATATCTTAGATCAGTTTTGGACATACTATTGAGTTCGTGATTGAATTTCAATCGAAATCGAATGGATCAACAATCAATGTAGGTTGCGAAAAGTTTTTCTCGCCATACCAACGGGATGCTTGTAGTCAGTCTTGAGATGAATTACAAACTATATGCCATAATTGATTTCTACGCAACGATACCGACTCATAGAGCTTCAGAATTCACCAAGTAGACAATTAGTTGTTTTAACTGTTGGGAAAAAATATTTTAGATCTGTTTGAAATAATTTGAATTAAATCTCAACATTCTAACGAATTTTATGTTTAGCGACGAAAAAGTGCAAAGATCTACCTAGAAAATATAATGAAGTACTTGTTAGTATTTTTCGCGAATACTAGAAACAAGAGAAAACGTCTCAAAACACTAGATTTATGAAACTCTTTCGAAAATTATTACATGATTTCCCGAAATAAAGGCTTTTCAAAAACAAAATCCAATTAAATAGTGGTTAGTCTATGGAATTTCTGCTGTCTTATCATTTTGAGGGAAAATTTCCAGATAATTATCAATTCGAGTGCTCTGTCTAATTTCTGCCGTTTCATGTAATAATTTCTTTCTAAGTTTCTACATTGATATAACTGAGATGCAAAATTCTTCTTATTCGAAATCAGCAGGCTCGATAGTATGAACAAATCAATATGGTATAGGTTCATCCTTTTTTCTGTTGTTAGAAACAACAATGTTCAACGCGTTGCTTCCATCCTATACAATAGAAAAGCACCCGTTATCTCATGATATAATTATAAGTATTTCACTACATATTTTTGCAATACAACAAAGAAAGTCAGACAGAACTAAATAGTTGAGTACTAATACATGCTAAATTTTTGAGTGTCGAAATCTAAATAAGGATTTCTGGCTATGATTGATTGTATGCGCTGAAATACTACCTAATTAGTTAGTTACCGTTTAGCAATTTTAAGATATTTCGAGTCAATTTGCAACAACTATAGGTGCAACAAAATATTTCATTGTTCCAATGTAGATATATTATTATTACAAAAGCTTATATTTTCAATTTCTAAAATCGTTCAAAATTCATATCGTGAAAATGTCTTCCTTATTTTTTTATGGCATTTTCTTAATTTTTTTTTAAATACAGATATATTACCCTATGATGATGATGTCGATGTATTGATACATGTAAAATATTACTCAGTTTTATCAAAAATAAACATGTTAAATAACAAAACAGTTTGGGAATTTTATCGCAATTCACCTACAAATATGAAGTTTTATTTTCTGGAATCTCCGTCAGCTGGAATTTATAAGTGGAGATGGCCATTTATTGGTATAGACTTTTATACAGATAATGCTACACATATTCGATCTTATATGCATATCAGAAAAGATATCATCTTTCCCTTGGTCTTACGCCCAATAGCTGGTCTTTGGTTGTTTGGTCCGCGTAACGTTTACAAATTTTTCCAAGTGATGGCCAGCCGTTACTACTCCAGTTTCTCGATTGATGAAAAGTGTTACACACAAGCATATTCACATCGAGACGAAAGACGAATTCGCCGACAGAAAACTGTATTTTGTGAGCAGCTACGCAATATTTATCCTTATATTCGACGTACATGTGATAGTGATTATTGTCAGGAGCACTTAATGTTGAATAATGTTACGACCTTATATGTTTTGAAAATGATTAGAGATAAATAACAAAGGTTTACTCAAGATAACTGAACTCATTGCGCAGACTGCGCATTGAAATAATGAATACTTCAAGGATAGTTGTTATGTCTCTATTCTAATGAACATAATGCTTCGACTTTTTTTTCCAATGTAAATGTATTTCATGTATTCAAAAAAATGTTTGAAATCCTCAATATCGTTACCTACATATTGATGAACTTAGGAAGAAAATTTGCACGATATCTGGAATTATTTTCATATGAATATATTGCAAATACTACATAATTGATAAGTTCTATTCGATCCTATAATCAGATTTATAATAGTTGAAAAATTCCTGTTTGCTGTTATGATAAAACGTTAATCTATCATCATGCGAAATATAATACTAGCAAAGTGAATTTATTAACAATATTACCTGACGAATCTGTTTCATTATTTATACAGTAGTTGTGAATAGAAATAAATAAGTTCCATTCGGTTTAACTCTAATTTGTTTTTCGATAGCCCGTACTATATCTGAGTAAAATGACGTTATGGCGCATTATAATATGTCTGCATCGATATCATCAACTTAGATCCATAGATATTACATTCGAAAGATCATTTTAGTATGAATGGTTATTCATTGAACAATGATACCAACGAAACTTTGCTCAGTTGTTTTTGTTTTGTTGACACTTTTCATGATCAATAGTAAAAGAGCTTTCGTAGATCATTTCTCTTTACTTGCGAAAGATGAAACAATCAAATTAATTTGAACTTCAGAACATGAATAAAAATGTACAGTTACTATACACCACTATATCATTTGTACAAGATATTATGAGTAGTACCATTCTAGCTCAGATTTATAGCAATCTCGCTAACAGGAATTCTGCATGAAACTAAGGTAAACATTTGTTATACACGTTTTGCTCTTTTTCTATTGATCCACATACTAGTATAGAAACATTCCGATTTACAAGTTACGGATATACGTTTCTGCTTCTGTTTTTCTTCTCGTTAAACGCGAAAATTAGCATAAAAAGCTTTTAAATATTTCTCACAAAGTGTCAAAAGCATCTAGCACAATTGAATAAATAAATGAGCCGTTACTTCAAATAAAACAAACTGAATGCAATAGCAACTGAAATTATTTGGAAGCAAAAAGTGTTGACTTTCGAATCACTACTTCTGACTCCAGACACAAGACTTGAGATTTCATGCGATTGCAGAGGTCTTGATTTCACCGCTTTCTACATTTCTGTAAAAAGCAAATTATTTATTTATTTTGTGATTAAGAACAGTACTTACCTAAAACACTGCCGTTGATCGAAGCATTTTTCTATTTTTTTAGAAGATCCTTATAAACAGGATATTCGTCAATTTGTTTTACGTAACTTGTTTTGTTGTTTTCAAATATTGAAATGGAAGGAATTTGAATTAATCCATAGTATCTAGAGTTGATTCCGATTGTTTGACCAGAAACCTGTTTCATCTGTGTCTCTTTTATGGTGAAAATAATAGACATACATAACTTTTCGTTTAGATAATTAGACTTACTTTGGACTACACCAAAGCTTTCTTCATACAAACCCATTGGTGTTCAACGCTCTTTTGAACCAGCAAGAACCACAGTCAGTCACATGACAGAATTATCTATCGTTGGTGCCACATAATATGCGTCGTCGTTAGCGAAGGCTTGATTTTGCACATCCACCCAACCTCAAAAACGATTTGGTAAACCTAATTTATATGTTTCTATAAGTTTCTGTCTGAGCTTCACCGAGGTGCCTATGCATGAGTAATCTACAACCAAGTTTAATATTTTTCAATTCATCTTACGACTAACAATGCCGTTGTACTCTTCGTAAAGACTAATATCAGTATATTGTTCGGTGGAGCCAGCAAGTCGGATGGATAACCAAACGAATGGATATTCTTTATTTGAACCTACATAACGCGCATAGTCGTTTGCTATTCATTGTCCTTGAACATCAGCCCAACCACGAAATCGATCTGAATAATCTCAGTCCGTCAGAGTTCTTGTTTCCCGAGAAAGAATCAATCCATTTTCACGACAATGTCAATCAAGTCAAGTATTAAATTAAAAAATTACTAAAATATTTTAATTGAGCAATGAACGTGCTACTAACTAATTTTACGTACTGTAAATCGAAGTACAACACATAATGATAAACAGTCCTGCTATGATCATCCATGATTTTACATAGTTGGGTACAATTTGATTCACTTCTTGAAAAACAAAACTTTATAGATTCTATTGGTCAAATCATGTTATCTGGAATGCAAGTACTATGAATGATTTCTTCCGGTGGAATACCAATAGTACAGTCACGTCGGGTAGCATTACCTGATAGGGCAAACATAAAACAGAAGAATAAATTGTAATCAAAGCAGAGTTGACTGTTATTATGAAGTAATCTACATCGGATATGTTATTTTTACATAATATAGTTAAAAATACCGTTGGTGTTCTATAGGCATGGATATGGGGAGAGGGTGTATAGTGTATAGGTTAGAGTTAGGGTTTCGGTACGAGTGTAGAGTGATAATTGATCATCTACAAAACTTTTTTTTATTAATTCTGATTTTTGAGAACATCGATTTTCCATCATAACCATGAAACATCGCTACCCCACACTCTCAGCCAGATAAATGCCCATAACAACATTCCCAGTCAAACTGAATATTTCGTCTAATAAGTTCGATTAAAAAATGGTACCATTCGATAGAGTGTAAAGGTCTGCATTTACGAAAACCGATTAGAGACCTAACACAACTTTGGATGAAATTACAAGCTGAAACTTTCTTTTGTCTCATAGGTGCGAACACAACAGCTGAGTATGTCTTGAGTAAACTTCATTTTATGCCGGATGACTTCCTTCGAATGTAATGTCATAATATACAGAATAAAGTTTTGCATCCAAAAGAATTTCTTTTGAATTTTACGCAGGTCCGAGAGTGAATCAATGATAGAAATCTTCAAATAGAGATGTAGTGTTATTTATGCAAAAAAAGTGCAAAAAGAAAATTATTGCTGATCTCTTTTGGTATCATTTGTCTCTTATTCTACTACATACAACGCTCTTCTCTCTTTTTTTCTGCTAAGTATGATAAACTTGTTGAGAAGAACAGAACAAGACTATTAAAAAAACAGCATATATTTTGTATTCTTTCTTTACTTATTGTTTCTTTTCTCTGTTCTGTACGAAACACATTCATGCAAACACAACCACATTTTTATTACTTTTTTTTCTGCTTGTATTTTCTTCAATCATTTTGACTGAATCGATCTTGAAGTAATGCTCGACAACAAAATGAACTTCATCAAAAATAATCCCAACGAAGTCAACCTATGTCTGGTAATTACCAACATTTTTCTTGAATAAGAGTTTCATCACATAGTTACGAATAAATATTACCAATTATTCGAGATTTATGATTTTGTTTTGCCACTTCAGTCTAGGGATAGATCACTTGAGTAAATATTTGCAATTCGGTGAGTAAGCTAGTTTTGGTTGGAGAAAAAGAATGTGGATGTGAGGTTTGGTTTGTCAGTATGCAATTACTTTCCCTAGCCTAATATCACGTCTTCTCCACAAACACCTGTACCCATGGGTCGAAATTCTGGCCTACCGTGAATTCACACATACAGTATCGAGGATATTGCCGTCTTCAAAGAATGTGTTAACAGTTAAAAGTATATGGAATTTCACGTATCGTTTTCTGTCATTTCAGATTTCGAATTTTGGTTATTGATAGGTTTTAAAAAATGCGTAGTACTGGTGGAGCGATAACAAAGCAAGCTTTCGGCCGACATGGATTCATTGGTAGTTTATATGATATTCGTAGTGATCGATTTGAAGGTGGCAATTTATTTAATCGGCCATTGAAATCCTCTATGGTATTAACAGCTGATTCTGCTAGTTCAGAATATATTGTTGATGAAAATATATCTCAAAAAGATACGTTCAATAAACTTAGCATAGAAGCCTCTATGAAATTAAGTTTAATGGCTGGACTCATTCAAGTTGAAGGGTCGGCAAAGTATTTAAATCAGACGAAGACTGATAGTCGAACAGTTCGAGTTACATTTATGCTAAATTTAAAAACAAAACAAGAACATTTACAGATAAGCAGAGCGGATTTATACCAGTATTTTTCATCAGACGCTCTAGAAAATCGAAATGCAACACATTGTGTTATTAGTATTATATGGGGAGCAAGAGTTGCAGCAACGTTTGAACAAATTATGACCAATTCGGAAGCAGCTGAAGAGCTTCAAGGTCGTCTAGCAGTATCATTAAAAAAGGTTGCTATTCAAGCGAGTGGGGAAGCTAGTTTGGAACACAATAATAAAGAAAATTCTAAATTTGAATCATTGAAAATTAGCTTTTCTGGTGATGTTTTAATAGAAGATGTTCCACGCACCATCGAGGATGTGTTCAATATATTTAAAAAAGTGCCAACTCTATTGGAAGGGCTAAATGATGGAAAAGGACAACAGTTAGAATTTGAATTATATCCATTAGAACGAATGGCAGAAATTTTCAAACATGAATTACGCATTGAACGGTACGTATCATATTTATCCATAAGGCATAAGTTCGAAGATTTTTGAATAAATATTCACTGTTTTTTTTGTCTTCATAAGAAAGTATTAGAAAACAGTAAAATAACTAATTATAACTAGTGGTTCCAGTCAGATTTCGATGTCTTTTTAGTTTTTGCTTTTTCGATTAACTTTCAACTGTTGTTATTTTTTACATATTTTAGAATGATCAGAGAAGTTACCAATAGTGTAGTGAATCGTATTGAAAATATTTTTGAACAAATTATTCAGGGAAAACGAATGATGAACGATTTTCTTGGTACAATTGAACCGTGGAAAAATTGGATTTCTTCAAATTGGATCGAAGTAATTTATGATCAACAAAAACATTTAGCAGGTATCGAACTACAAACACAACGTCGACTTGCATCATTACTTGAAAGTATTCGTCGTGGTGAAGCTGATGAAAAAGTAATGGTTGACTTATTGGACAAATTCGAACAGGAAAATCCATGTTCTGTTATGTCAGTTAAAAACTTTCTCCAATCAAACGCACGTATTAAGACTAAAATCGAATCGCTAGGTGAATTTGATCAACAAGTACTAGATGACGCACATGAAAAAACTTCTAAATTACCAAATCAAACAATACTTTTAAAGACGTTTACATCGATTGATGATTTTATTCAAAAATATTATGACTACGATACTTATTTATTACACATTTCTAATACATGGGAAGAGCAAGATAAAGCAAATTGGTATAAACAATTGCGATGCTTTAAATATTTATATAAGCTTGGAAAGAAAGATGAAGCAAAAAAAGACATTTTTTGTGTGATCGATCATGATTTACATGTGGGTTTGGATCAAAAGCCTGGCAGTTGTGTTATTTATCATGCCTATCGAGGTACTATTAAGACAAAAGATTACTACCAAAGTTCGTTAAGTAAGTTGTCGAATTTCTTGAATTAATATTAAATGCATAAAAATGGAATTAAACATTTATTTTCTTGTCAAGTACAATTATCCTGGCAACAAATACGAGACATTAGAATGGAGAATAAATTCTCAACATTGAGCATTACAGACATTGAAACGTGGCATAAAGAATTTATCGAATCACAGTAAACTATTAGATGCTTGGGAAATTTTTCTGGTTTCATTGCTATATATTTCTCATTATTCTTTTAGTCCCAATGGTGAAATGAATGAAGAACAATGGATAGATGAATTTCAAAAACTTTATCCAAAGTAACTGATTCAAAAGAGATCGTGCGCTATATTAACTATAATATTTTTTCTTCTGATTTGTTCAGAGGTGATCCACGATACTTCTGTCATATTGCATTTTCAATAATCGATAAAAATCATAATGGGTTAATTAGTTTTACTGAATTCATGTCAGCAATTTCTTTAACGCTACCAAGTGATATGCAACAAAAAATAACATTGGTACGCATACTTTTTTTCCGATTCAAATAAATTCAATTATTTCTCGATCTTTTTTCGCGTCATAAGATTTTCGCAATATGTGCTCATGATAAAGACGAAGTTGATAAAGATGAATTGATTGAATTCTTGGAAGCAGTGAATCAATTGGAAAGTCGAACAGAATCACGTGGTGGAAGCGTGACAAACTTGATTGTTAACAATATTATGAAATCTCTTAACCGAAAAAGCAATGAAAAGATTATGAGAGAAGAATTCATCACTTGGTATGCTAATTTCAGAGCCCGCCAGAGTCCAAAAATTACAGGGTGTAAATAGATATTATGAAAATTTTCCTAGAAGTAGCATTCAATTCGATGAATTGAACCATCGTGCGCTGTTGAGTATTTACAGAAAACTTTCGATGATTGGAAAGGTTTTGATCTCTCCCTTCTTCCCGCTTTGGTGGGTCGTGACTAATTTCACATTGGCAATTTCTTGATTAAAAACAATTTATCTTCTATTTAGTCTGAAGGCAAATTACGAATGGTGTATGGCATTCTTACCTGTTTTACCAAGTAAGTATTATGAAATAATACAATGTTCTATTTTAAAATGGCTACATATATCCAAGTGTCCTGTCTAGTTTAGAATAGACTGGATCATGTCTTGATATCGTTTCTGTTCGAGGATATGTTTACTAGAAGATAGAGCTAGTAGATAATTCGACTATTTTTTTTAGATTGCCCTATTTATTTAGCTTGTTTGATGTTTTCAGAGTAAGAAAGTTAAAAGAATCATCAATCTGAATAGAGTTCAGGATCCGAGAGAAAATCTCAATATTCTTGAGTAAGTTCGACAACAACATGAACAAAAGAAATAGCCAGATATTTTACTGAAACTGAATATCGGACCTTTCATTTCTTTCTGAATAGAATTGCCGAATTCACTACACCATCAATCAGATGAAAATCTCACAAAATTGGCATGTAAACGGAAGTCACAATGCCGCTTACGCACTGATCGTTCTCATTGCGATCGCTTTTATCATCCTGGTGATCAACAACATGAAAATCATCAACAAGAAAGTGTTCCACGTACACCATGTGAATGGGGTTCCGATTGTAATGATCACAGACATGAGCATAGAGCAAAATTTTCACATTCTCACGATGACAAACAGTCAGATCAAAAACGAAAACGGTGTTCTTATGGTGTCAATTGTCTTAAACAATTTTCAGACAAGGGCCATCATCACAATTTAAAATACTCACATCCATGTCGATTTGCTGAATTATGTGAACATCCAGAAGAACATTTAACACACAAACCTCAACAAGTATCGAATTGTAAATACGACAAGAGTTGCAGACATTTAGACGATCCCATGCATCGATCAAAGTATCGTCATACTGATCTTCCGTATTTTCTCATACCCTGTCAGAACCAAGATAAATGCCACGACACATCGAAGGAACATCGTAGCAAATATTCACATGGTGAAGAAGTTTTCGAAACGAATGCCAGAACAAAGGATAGCAATCGTGATCGATTAACGCAGTGCGAATGGGGTTCGCAATGTCGTCATATTACAGATGCAGATCATTGTAGAATGTATTCTCATTTATCCGACAATCAGCATCGAAATGGTCGTCTTATTCATTGCCAATGGAAAGAAAAATGTCATGATCACAGTAGTTATCATCGAGCTAAATATTCGCATCCCTCGACTTAAAAATATCTTATAAATATTATCGAGTTAGTTGTACAATAATCATGTAAAATTATAATGAAATACATGAGCATCTAAATTGAAAGAATGTTGTGCTCTGTTCAACACATTTTAAATTCTATATCTATCATTTTTCTAACATTTCGCAATAAAGTTTTGACTACAAATACTCTCATTATATAAAACTCAAAAATATTAAGCAAGTAACAGTATGTTAGTTACAAACAATCTTATTTATTTATTTATTATTTCAGAGAAAATTTCATTACACTAATCTTTATTTGATTCAATTTTTATGAAAAAATGTAATTTATCAAATACCAACAACAAAATATTGAATCATTTCTCCAGTTTTAGTCAGAATCAATAAAATCTTCAGAAATAATGCAGCGATTTGTGAAATTTTCGATAACTGCTCGCTTGGAATGTGTTTTCCGACTTTTCTCAACAGAAAATACCTAAACCTAAGTCGATATGCTGTTTAGTGGTCTCTGAAACACATTCTCTCACTATGATCATTCTCTTTTCTCAAATTTTAAATCTTTTATGGATACTCTTACCAAGAAGATTGTTATGTTGCAGATAACTACTCAAGAAACTTCATAAAATTTATGAAGTTAAAACAACGAGAATAATGTTCCGTTGTGTTTTTTTACACGATATCAAGTCATTCACAGATAATAATCTTCATTATGAGCATAACAGTATATCTAAGTGTTGAAATAATGCCGAAGTTCTCTTGCTTTCGTGATATGTGTATAGGTAGGTACCAGTGAATAGATGTCGCATTCAATAAAATGTTCTGAAGAATCTATGTGCTTTCTTTTATTCAATGTTGTATTTTTCATCCAAAACGAATAGATTTATATTTTAATCTTTGTTCACTTTTACTAGTAATGAAATGCATGGTCCCTAAGCAACATTAAAAGGCTTCAATAGATTCATGGTTGACAATATTCTCTATTTGTTTTCGCTTCACATCAATCAATTGAATAGAAATGGACGCAAAACCAATTGATGACCCTCCACATTCAACAGAAAAATATGATGAAGGTGCATTATTACCTGAACAACAGAAAAAAATCAATGAATTAAAAGTGATTTTTAGAATATTCGTATTTTTCTTTAATATAATGTGAAATTTTATTTAGATTCAAAAACGTATTGAAAACGAACGCTATCTTCAAAAACATCCGGAATTAAATATTTTAATGCGAGACTTTATTCGACAAACTTGTCTACAGAAACCAGAAGATATCCGTCAATTTTCAGCTGGTATGTTTTGTTTTACATTAAATTATGAAAATTGATTTTTGTTTTCCATAAAGGTTATTTTACTCATCCCATGCTTGAAAAACGTATTGAAAATTTAATCAAAGAACAAATAGAAACTATCAATGCCGAAGTTAAAGTTATTTCTGAAGAAATATTTCAACGTTAAATAAACAGAAGAGCAACGTTTGTTTGTTTTTTGAATGATGTGTATACATATTTTAATTTTTTAACATATCTGCAAGTAATTTTGACATGGATATTTTACCAATGATACGTGAAAAATAAGTTTTTTCGACAAATATTGATGGTATACTACGAATTAATGGTAACGTTAAAAGTAAACGACCAAAACTAAATATGAAAACATTCTTTTCATTTAAAGTATAAGACGAGAAATTAACTACCGTGTTGGTTGTGTCGGATTATGAATTCTTATGAATTGTGCCAATGTTATTTGTGCTTGATCTTGTATAGTTTCAATTGTTTTAACTTCCATCAATGTTCGAATATCTGTGTGGAGACAAAAAAAGGAAATCGTTTATAAAAAAAAAAAGGAAAGAAAAAGACATAGTATGTCCTACCAAATCGAAATAAAACAATGGTTTTTAGACAAGCAAATTCAATAGGATCGAGTTTCAATTGTTTGAATATATAAAAGATATCATGAATTGATTTTTCATCTTCATTTTGACGATGAAGTACAGTATGATGAAAAATTGGTCCTCCATCATCCAATGGGATAGAATATTGAATTGCCCAAAGAAGAAATAATTCTGACCATGATTCTTCCAATAAAATCAACTAAAGAAAGATATTATTTCTATTGGCTCAAATCTATATGAACGACAGTGCGACCAACAGTCATATCTCTACTTTTCTTTTGTCTCTAAACTGAATAATGCTACGTTTCGAAAAATAGAATTCATTTGAATTGTTTATTTTTCTTTCATATCACATAATTTAGTTTACTTATTTGATGATATATGCATAGATGTGTGTTTCAAATAACATGCTATGTAGGATTAGATATTATTTGACAACGTTTGAACTTGTTTCTTGAGATAAAAAATAAACAAATAAATACCTGATCACAGACAGGTAAATTTAAAAATGTTGGTAAATTACGTATCCATTTGATAATCATCAAAAGAATTTGAGATGATATTATATAAAATGTATCATCTAGCTTGTTAACTAAATCATACTCATCTATTGAAAAAGAAAAATGATATTATTTCGTTTCTGTTTTGCTTCTTCTTCTTCTTCTTACGACTATGTTTTATCATTGATGATGTGCTACTTTCATGAGACGATGAATTGGATGTGATATTTGATACCTGTTGAAAAGGTAGATGGTGCATAGCAGATATTCTTTTTCCCGTATCATCATGATGAAGATCAATTGAATTGATTCGAATTTGAGAATCAGTTCGAGATTGACGTTCATTTTGTACAGCTGAATTTTGTCAAGTATTTTTGTCAATTCAAAAAAAAGTATATATATATATATAATTTTACCCTCTTTTATCATTCCCATTTGTAAACACTATGAAAAAAAAAGAATACTTAATCCGTGTAAATAAATCTATAAGATGATTAAAAGTAACGGATATGCCGACTTTTTAAAAAGAAATATCTTTCGAGAGAAAAATATAATTGTTGAAATAAAATCTATGCAACTTACTTTTTCAAGTCGACACGCTTGACATTGATTTCGATTAGCTTTATCGATAATGCATCTACCTGAGCTTGCTTGACACCTAAAATCTCGAAAAAAGAAAATCCATTAAATTTTTTCCAACATACACGCTTTTACCGGTAAATTAATTTTCGTCTAACACTTCGTTTAAAAAAGCCACTACAACCATTACATGCTAATATACCATAATGTTTACCACTTGAATTATCTCCACAAACTTCACAAATTGAATTAATAATATTTGTTGTCATTGCATTGATATCTGTATGTCTGGCGATATTAGTAAAATATTCGTGGGGTAAAATTGAATAAGGTTGTGCAAAATTGTATCGATGATTTATGTATGAATGAGATTGAAACATGAATGATGATAAACACATTGAAAGAGTACCAAAAGAGTTTTCAGTATTATAATCTATTTTGGGCTCTATTGAAGAATTCAATGAAGCTGCTTGTTTATCGTTACTATCATTATCTACCGTTGAAAATAAAGGATGATTGAAATATTCAATAGTGTTAATATAACTATATAGAATAAACTAAACATGATGTCTTCACACATAAAATTGTTTTTTTTTGTAAGATAGAATTAGATTCTAGTCGATCGATATATTATACTAGATTGAAACACGAAGAACTAGCACTTTTTTTCAGTCATTCACAGTTTTCATAAGCTTGATAGGTATGTTTACGTTCTCAAAGATTTCTTACCGTTATTCATTGGTGATGTCTTATCTTCAATAATGTTAATGATTGAAATCGAAAATTGTCGTGAACGTGTCAAGTGTGCAATATGTCACGAGTGAAAGAGAAAGAGTATTATCAACGATCATCATTGATCAAGATAATTTTGAATGGTCAGAAAACAGAAAGAGAGAGAGAGAGAGAATATGTTTGATTGGCTCTTGTCAATTCAAGATGACAGCAAGAGAAGGAAATCGTATCAATTTTTTACCTACTGTCAACGAATCATGAAGATTATAGAAATAGAACAGCAAAATATATTTTCTACTGTTAAACTGAGACTACTCGTATTGTCACAATCAGAACTTCTGGTGGCATCTTCTATTGTCTTTTTCTAAATTACACATCAGATATTTTATTTTTTATCTCCATTGCATTGTCAACTGCTTTGTTCTTTGAAAATAGGTGATGCTTTATATTCTAGTTTAGACATATGGATTAGTCTTGACCAAATCCGTACATCGATACTCTTCAATGGTAAATAACATAAAGATTCTTACATGATGTTAATCAATTGAAATGTTTCGATTTTATTTATGTAATATCTTCTCCTACATTGTAATCGATCTCTTAATTGATCAACAATACACACATTTCCTTTTCGTTTTTTATCATATGAAACAAATAACATATGTTACTATCTTACTATTTCAAGTAATACGAACGTTATATTCTACTCTTACTTATTAGTAAAAAAAGATACTTATTTTCATGTATTTTCAATCGTTGAGCAAGCAAATAAAACATTGGAATGCATTGAATCAAATGATAATATTTTAGAAACAAGAGTTAAAAAAGAATTGCCTAACTGAATTCATTCTACATCGTGTGTAGTTTCTTCATATATGTTTTACACTTGAAGTTTACGTTTTTCTTTTCTCTCTATTGTTTAATGAGACACGCAGCAAATCTATGTCAATCATTATGTCGATCTGCCAACAACAAGTAGCTTTATCCTGATTTTAACGGGATTTGTCACATACATTTGGCATGTCTCATTAACGTTGAACACGTTTGTAATCGTATTATATAGCCTTAAATCTCGTTTCACACATGCACACTATGCGTTATATAAAAAGAAGAAAACCGAAAAAAAGAGTTATATCACAGTGAATGTGAAAATAGCTCAAGAATAACCTCTCTCTATATATACATACACAAACGCGGATATAGTAATGGTTATGAGTATGAAATCAAGGATAGCACAATCAAGAAAAAAGAAAAAAGAAGGAAGGAACCTGAAAGAACAAAATGATCGACTAGCAACAATAATGTTTTTATGAGTGTTTTGTTTTTAATTTAAAGTAGACCAAATCCTTCAGCATTATTGATTGCAATTAATAGTTTTTCTCGTAGTTTGTCAATGGATGAATAATCAGGAAGAAGAAAAGCATTGAAACAAGTATGAGCTGTCGGTAGACGATCAGTATCAGGACCATTTCGAGATATAATTAATTTCAGTCGTGCTAAACCACCGATACTAAAATATTTAAAAAAAATCGTTTAATTTGATTATATTAATGAGAAAAAGAACGCTTACGGTGCACGATCACTACCCGTTGTGAATCGAAGAAATTTTCGTTTTTGTTCATCAGTAAAACTCATTAAGACATCCCAAAAATTTCTAAAAAAAAATACACATTAAAGCAAATTAATTCAATAGGAAATCAATGACAACAAGAAAATTAAATTAATCGTAGGCAAAAAAGCGATAATTCTAGTGAATGCTGCCTCATTTTTTAATAATGGGTGTGCTCAATTCACTCTAGGTTTGGATGAAAATGCGAAGCAATCATTCTTCAGTGTCGCATAGATAATTTTGACGAACAATATTAGGAGGATTTTTATAAATGTACTTGAAAAATTGGATTTAGTACCATTTGCAGTTACTAAGTCAAAAAAATGGATCCCATTCTTTCTTCATCATTTATAGATTATCTTTATTGGAATGTTAATATTATTGCGAAAAATAAAAGAATCCTTTATCTTTAAAATGGATCATATTCTTTAATTGTGATATAAGTATCTATAGAACACTAAAGATCTACTTCGTCCATTTCTAACTAGTCTGATAAGAACAATATGAAATATACAAAATGTCAATATTGGCAAAAACAAATTATCTTACCTAATGGTTGGACTATCTTTTGAATAACCAGCATCATATTCGGCAGCTGTAGCAAGTTGATTAAAATCTAATACTTGACTACCAGCAACGAGTAATTCAATTTCATCGGGTCGAAAAAGTTTTCGTAAAGAACTATCACGTGTTACTAATAAAAATCCATGAAAGAATGGATGAAATTGTTTTTCAACACTTTTATTTAATATTAAATCACTGTAAAGACGTACGAATTCCTATGAATCAAGAAATATAAGATGTAATAAATAAAGTTTAAAAGACAAGTTGTTTTCTTTTTGTTTTATCAAATAACCTGTCGATTATCACTTGTTACAGACATATTTTCACCATTTTCTTTTAAATCATATATAACACGTGAACCAGTAGCGTCAGTAATACCAACTTGAAATGTTGAACCAAACGCATTTTCAATCGTTGTACCTTCTTGCTGTTCATCAAATGACAAAAGACTTTTTAAGCTCTTATAAATTGTCTAAAGATACTTTTTGTATAAAACAAAACAAATATTCAAAAAAATGAAGGTTTCTACCGGATGTGACGTTTCAAGATCTTCGAAAGTTCCAACTTTACCCATCAATTTTCGATAGAGAATAGGTGGAAATTTAATATCAAGAATAACTGAATTATAGATAGCTAAACCTAATAGCATGCCAATTAAAGTATATTCACGATCGAGATCTTCAGCTGCTGACGGATTAAACCATAGAGAACGTGTTTCTTCATCAGCCATAAACATACCTATGATAGGACAAGATGTGGTTTTTGTACAATAATTCAAGGCCTGTTAAGAATTCTCTAACAAACAAGATTTTGATTGAATTGAATCAATTCTAATTTTTCGTTTAGATGAGTTCGAAATCTGTTTTTCTTATGTTCGGGCAATGCGTATGAATGAATTGCAATCTTTCAGAATAAATAAAATTCTAACTATATGACAGCCATTTATAGTCTATGTTGCAAATATGTAATCATTCGTCTTTGATTGCTCATCGCCTACAGCTAATTTCAAGCTATCAGTTCAATGTAGTACTTCTTGTAATGAAGTCAATTGTATGTTAAACTACAATGTTGTTAGATTATATGAAACCTACATTGTGTAATTATATAGGCATTGGATATAGTAGGCAACAAGTTTTACATTTACTTACATTGTTTTGGATACATGTCAAAACAAAAATACAAATCATTCATATTACAAATGATTACTGAAAAAAAGAGTTTCTGTTCAAGAATGTTCTCATTGACTCAAATAGGTAAATCTCACTGCAAATTTTAAACTGTCATAGTTATTAAATTAGTAACAAACCATATTCAGGACTAAAGATTTGCTCGGTGATGAGTTGAAAGAATTCTTTTGATAATCCACCTAGAAAAATTCAAATTATTTCTTAGTTCTATTTTTCGAAGTATTCGTTTCCCTGTACCTTCATCGTGACCTTGTTCGCCTTCAAATTCGACAAAGAATTGTTTTTTAAGTTCAGCTGGTTGTTCGATACCTTGATATTCGAGCTAGACAAAATAAATTGTCTTCTATAGAAAGAAAAGTTGCTTGTGGAGAAATGAGATATGATAGCATACAGCGATTAGAGCATCCTCAATAAGATGACCACGTCGGACACATATTTTAAAAAATGGATCAAGACGAACACCGCTGAATATACTATGAAAAAATGATGTATGTCGTTGTCGATACATTTGTACTTTATTTTCGATGTTGAGAAGTGCTAGAAAAATAATCATAACAATTAAATAAAGAAATAGCAAATCATTCTTCATTACCGATTTTGTTGATTGTAGATAAAAAAAATGGATATAAAATAAATGAAAAGTGAAGATTATCAGGTCTTTGTCGAACAAAATCAAGATATTCTTTATTAATCTCGATTTTTTCATTAGCAAATTCATTAATAAAACTATCAAATGGTAAATAACCATGACGATATTCATTTGGTTCAAGACCAAGTTTAATTTGTAGCGGATTTTCATAGAGAGATTCAATTTCATCTTGTTCACTCGTTGATGTACGCATTGTGAAACTTGTTGATCGATGACGTAAGGGAGAAATCGCTGCAGCTTCTGATCTATTCTCTCCTTGTTCAGCTGACTGTTGTTGTTGTTGTTGTTGTTGATTTTGCTCTTGTTCATTATGATTTCCATCATCACCTACATCATCGTCGTTATGTCGCTGACGACGATTAATTAATTCAACTTCCATACGCTGATCATTTTCACGTTCAGTTTCAATGATTTCCAGTATTTGACGTTCACCACCAAGAAGATTTGCATAGAAAAGTATGCGCAATACATACAATCCTTCATTCATACCTATTCAAAGTAGAAATCAAACTATTACCTCTATATTTCATGCGATCATCATTATTATTCTATTGATTTCTCAATCGATAAAAAGTCAATGTTGATATATGAGTGAATCGTAACTTTTTTTGTACAATTTACAAAAAAAATGAAAGTGCTTCAAGAGAAAATTTGTTTCGTACATTTTGTTCCTCGTCCTTCACTGAGTTTATGGTAAAAATTTCCAAACTCCCCGACTCGCCTTGGCTGAGATATTCTAGTGTCAATTTCGATTTTTCGAGAAAAATGCTTTTTAAAGAGGAATTGCGCCAAATATGAGTATAAAGCTCATGTGTGACATATCGTTATATATATATATCTCAAATCGGGTAAGCTAATGACGCTCACAGAAATCGAAATACGCGAACAAAAGTCGCGAAAAATGTCAAAATATAAAATCGTATGTTTTGCTAGAAATAGCTTTCAAATGGTTCAAAATGATTTTAGTCAGACTTAGCACGTCCTCATAAGTCGAATAGTATATGGTAGTAATACTTTCCCTCGAACTCAGCTTGAAAATCGATAAGCAAAAGCTGGGTCTACATTTTGAGGTATAATGTAAAATTCTCCCTAAAAATAGGCGGGAAAAGAGACAACCGTTGATATTTCGATTTATTTTTTCACGCTGCATCTTTCTGTGACAGTCTGCCTGAGTTTATTCGAGTCGTTTAGAAATAAAAAGCAAAACAATATTGAAAAACTGGGTCTACAGTTACAATGTAATTAAAGCTTGTTGGTCTTCTGGCCTAATTAAAAAATGTTTACCACAACTATTTTTAGATAGTTTTGTAGTATTTTTTACGCTCTATCTTCTACTGGTTTTGATTTTTTTTAAAGTATGTTCCTTGTCACCTCTAGGATCGTTCTAAACTGGGTCTACACTTTGTCTGTAAATCTGTTTTCGTCAAATAGAGCCAAACAAACAAAAGTGAGTCACATGGATGGATAGAGAATTAAATTCTGCACAAAACTTGCTATTCATCTATTTTATTTTTCTTTCATTCCTTCAAAAATTTCTTTTTCTATCGATGACTCATCGAAAAAAATGGTTTTCTGAACTTCTCCCCCTCTTATATCTCAGCCGGACAATGAGTTATGGAGCTGAAATTTTTTGTGGTAGTGGGAGATACATTAAGGAATGTGAGAAAGAAAAAGAGCTGAGATCGCACTACAGGAACTGGAATTACAGGGGAAAAGGTTAAAAAAGTACAATTGTACAATAAACTTACGATTCACTCATATATATATATATATATATATATTTACAGAAAGAGTTCATTTTTTATTTTACTTGTAAGTTAGTATTTTGTTTTATACGAACATACCTTGATGAGTAAGAAATAACTAAAAACTACTTTAATTGATAGCCTTTATCCGACAGTCTTAATATAAAGCATGTACTCCTTTTTGCGAAACGATAATAACGATTGATTCTAGTTGGATCGAGTAAATTAGAAACAAGATGTTTTACTTTTTCTTTGTATATGTAATCGAGTTTACTTTCTAACATAAATTTAGACAACTATCGTTAGATTACTTCAAATGGAACTAGTACAGAAGACTTACTTTACTTAGTTAATTACTTATTTGAAAATAAAAGTTACGAAATTCTAAATATTATTTAAAAGCTCAACTTTATTTACTGAAGTAATCTCTGAAGCGAATTCTTTTTGATTTTGTATGATAGATTGTCAATAGCAAATTTCTAAACAGTAAGTTCTATAGAAATTAGCTTTCTATTTAAAAAAACAATTTGCTTTGGTAAATTGAATAATTTATTTTTCTATTGAATTCAGTGGTCTATGCTTATTGTCAATAAAAGCCATACCGATTCGCTGCAAGATCTAATCGGTTCTTATTTAGTAACAGAATCAATAGCCCTATATGACTTTCCAAAGTTTCTACCGAGATCAAACACTCATTTACTATTGCAATCCATAAATATAATTATCAATTAAACTATTCAATGTAACTTTACCTCTTTCACTTGATAATAATGATTCATTTGTAGTATTAATTTGTGTATTATCACACCATCTGAGTGTATGCATAGTAATATACTGTTGTACATGTGAAACATAAGAGTTTAAATCAGTTTTCTGTTTGGCTAAAATTCGTACGAATTTCATTTGAATCTCAATTGATAATTTAGGGAAAATTGAATAGAACGTATAAGCAGTATCAAATATACATATTGGATCTGATAGATATGGTAGTTGAAATACAATAAAGAATATATTCAGAAAATTAGCATCATCTTCAAGTTCAACTTTTTTTGATAATGCTAATTCATTAGCAATTTGTTTAAATAAGGCACCTAATGCATCATTAATTACTACTGATATCTCATCTTCATATGACATTAATAATTTTATAGAACGTTTCATTAAATCAAAATCTAATGTAATTTCATTATTTTCGAGTGTTATACGTGAGTCACGTAAGAAGTAACCTTTCGTTCAATTAAAGAAAAACAAGAAATGTATTTTTTAACAGAGAACTGTAGGTTTTTTGTTTTACTTTTAGCTGTGGCACTTGCCGTTTTCGATGAAGAAGTATCATTGTTTGTTGAAATATTGATAGGAAAACCTTTCCGTAAAAAACTTGACGATAGATTTTGTCGATTAGAAAAAACAGAATAAATCAAATTTTGAAGTAACGCCCAATTGTTTAGTTCTTTACATTTAATAATTATTTGTTGAAGATTTTCTTCAGTTAGAAACGAATTTGAATTCATATATTCATCTAAATACGCTGAGCCATAGTCATGTGCGAGTTTAATTGCTTCAGCAGCAACATTATTTGGATCTTCGAAAAGTTTTCGATCATATTTAAATGATAAATTCGATGAACAATACATATTTAGACATTGATTGTTTCCTATAGATAAATAAAAACAATAGAATAAAGGGAAACAAGAGTTAAGCACCTCCATACCACAACCGCGTGTTAGCTGCTGAAAGTAACTTTGAACTAATTTGGCTAGAAAATTAAACAAATAATTCATGCAATAAAAAGTTTTATTTTAAAATTAGCATACCAGCAGTCATATAAACAATCTTCAATTAAATAGAACAATTATATTTTTATCTATTCTAGAGAATGAAGATAGTAGTAAGTAATTTTGAAATAATGTATCGATGAAAAAAATGTTTCATTTCATGTGAGTTGTATTTATTGCATCGTCTTGCATTCTTTCATTCGTATTTTTCTCCTCTAATAGCTGGGTTTAACTTGTCGTTGTTTTACCTTCTCAGCAAGAGATGTCACCAATACAAATGAATAGAACAGGAAAAATATAAATGGAAAGAGTAATGCAGCAGAGGGCGTGCTAAATTTATTCGGTGCAAGTTAAGAGAAAACACAATCTGTCTAAAGGACATTTGTAATTGTTCATGTTTTTGTGTTCAATGGTTTTTTCGTTCGATAAAATACGCAATAGAAAAATTTCATTGAAAGTAATCTTTGATTGTACTTCAGATAGACAATACAACATAGAAAAAGAGTAAGAATATTGCAGCCTCGTTGATTTAAATCAGTACCAGAACTTTTTTAAAAAGATTGGTGAAATTAATCGAAATTCAAAGCGTTTAGGGTTGATATTCTATTCAACTAGATTACAGACCAAGCGGACTATATTATTTTTATTTATATATGCTATAACTACGATCGTTTTTATTAAAAACTTTAACAGTGATCAATAGTATTCTGAAAACTTTAGCTCAAAATATACATATTTTATGTAAAATATAGAAAGCTTCATAAGTAGTAGTATCTTAACACAGACACAGCATAAGAATCAATTTATTTTAGACATTTCATAACTTAAAACAAAGTTCTAGTCTTTTTCAGATTTGTTTATTCATATTGAATTTTCTTTAAGAATTTGATCAATTCCGCGAGTATGAATCAGCCGTATTGTTCCTTCATAAAACTTCATTACAAAATTCTTAATGGTTTGTTTCAAAAATTAAAGTTAATGGTTTCATTAATGTTCGGTTAATATTCCAACAATATGATCGAATGATAATATATTTTCGCTTATTGTCTGCTGTTTGAGAAAACAACCGGTTTTACTAACACAGTATTTTTACAAGAGTACACATACACACCCACACAAGCATATTTATATTGAAAGAAAAAAGACGACATACATAATGAACACAAGGAGAAAAGGACAAAAATCAGGAGTTTTTTTTTGCTCTTTGCTTGAAAACATTTTTTGCTTGTGTACACATTCTTATGTTGGAGGAAAAACAAAAAAAGGAGACAACGACTAAATTGAGTTTTTTCTTCAGTTAATCAAGAAAAACAACGAAAAGAAAAAGTAATTAAATGTCATCATTTTTTCGATGAGCTTTCTGCACGGTATGCATCGAGTTCAGCATCAAGATCTTTAGCAGTAACATCTACTTTTTTATTACCACCATTCCCATTTTGCTGTTGTCTGCCACCTCGTGGCCGACTAGCACCAGTGCCACCACCACGAGTTCCATTTTGTTGATTATTAAAACGAAAACCTGATCTTTGATTTCTACCATTAGTTCCATTTACATTCAAACTAAGATTTGTTTGTTGTTGTGCACCACTATCCAGAGCACCAACTAATTTAAGATCCATGGGACGACCTAATCAATGAGTGGTTTAGAACTTAATCAAGAACTTTTATTGCTCTAACTTACCATCAAGATTGAGGCCATTATATTTTTGTTGGGCAGAAACAGCGTCAACACGACGTTCATAAACAACTTCAGCTGTACCTAATGATAGACCATTTTCATCAAAATGTACGTGTGCTGCACGAACAGCTCCAATATCTTCAAATAATTCCTTGAATAAAATACGAATTAATTTTGAATTCACACCGAAGAAATTCTATATTACTTTAATATCACTTGTTGTTACACCATAATCAAGATTAGCTATAAGTAATTTCGTGGTACTATTAACACCACTAGTACGTTGTCCAATTCGACCTCGATTAGCATTATCATCAAAAAGATCATGCTTCCAACGACCTGCTGGTGCATTCAACGTTCGAGGCTAAATTTGTACCAGACGTAGATACGAAAAACTAAATAATCGAGTAAAAAGAATAATTACCAGACCACCACCACCACGAGTTCGAAATCCGTTGCTTTGACCACCTCCTCGACCGCCGCCACGTGTATGAAATCCACGTTGACCACCACGACCACCACGTCGAGTTGTACTACGATCTTTTCGAATGATATCGTCGAGACCAAGACCAAGTTTATCCGAATCGGCCATTCTTATATTTCTTTCGAAGCGCTGTTTCTTAGGAATAAATGAAGATGATGATGACGATGGAATGGCGTTAATCTAAAAACTTCATTCTTTTGTGCGGTACATTCGCTGTTGTTTTAAATTATTTTGAACCGGATAGGAAGAATAAATATAGCAGTTTTGTATAATTAAACACTGCAATGGAATATGATCACAAAAGCTGTGTAGCATTCCGGCTGTATTTTTGTTTTTGCCGCCAACGAGGTAAACCCCGTGGACACACATTCGCAACATTCGTCGGCGAACGAATCAGCGAATTGTGCGCATGGATGCTATTCATTCTTCACTTTTTAGTTTCCTAATTTTTTCTTAAATTTCATACTTGTCGAACAATACATATATATTCAATAAAATGAAGAGCAACTCAGGATGATAATTAGTAAAAAAACGAACAAACTGCCAAACAACACTACAATTATAAAATGATAATGCCAGGAGAGAAGAAGAAGAAAACAAATGAATGAATCTAAATTTGTTGATTGACAATGTTTCAAAACAAAGAGAAATGTGGCTATATGTTATGTGTGTGGATGATGGAGGCGACAAGAATTCCAAAATGGCGAGCAAATGGAATTGATTTGTGATAAAATATGGATCATGCATATCTTACAAACACTGAATCCTATTGGTTCGTCATTATGGAATTGGTGTCGCCTCCGCCTTGATTCATACTTTTCCCTTTATTTCGCTGTTTCCCTTGAGCGATGACTACATATGTGCGTTTATCGCGATCTTGAAATTCATCGTATATTAGGCCCCAAGCAGACCAAAAAAATAAAACAGAATTAACCACTAAATCGTCGCAAAAAGATGACTTAAGTGTGAATTAACCAATCACGTTGTTTAATTCTGTTTTATTTTTTATTTTTGGTCTGTTTGGAGCCTTAGCCTCTATTCAGAAGTGATGCCTGAACAGGAAAGAAATTGATCTTCTAGAAAATGAAAGAAAATAAAATTCAATATTATTTCCCAAATAAAAAGATATGAGCAGCAATAATTTTAAGAAATGCTTTTGTCGGAAGGGGTCATCTTGTTTTCGCATTGGTTAAACTTGTTGTAATATTGAAGTTCCAAGAAAAGAATGATCTCATGAGTAAGTAGAGTCGTATGCTTCAAACTCGTTCATTCTAGAAATAACAAAGAATAAACACCAATATGTTTCAAGAACAACATCCTCGTGATACTTCAAGTGATGAAGAGGGATTAGATAATGATCATCAACTAGAATATAAATTTCCATCCGATAATTTAGATTTTGTTCCAACTTTCCTTAAATTGAAACAAATCATTTTACTTCGACATCGAAATTTTGTTCAATTACTAAATGAATTCAATACTACATTGGAAGTGTTCACAAGAGATGAACCTCATTATTTACGATTTACTATTGTACCACATTCGGATTCAAATATCTTGTGGAAAGCACTCATGCGTATAGCATGTTCGAAAGTAGAGTCAATTTTCTCCTATTGAATTTTATTTTATTTGACTGGTTCTTTTTCTTCCAAGATTTTAAGAACTGATCAAAGTAAATCGAACGAAATCATATTGAATTTACAACAATTTTTATCTGTACATGAATCATTATGTCAACAAATATCTACATTACAATGTTCAGACACAGCATTATATAATTCATCGCCAGGAGATGAAAATTCTTCATTTACAACAGCAAAACTGTTCGTAGAAAAACATCATATGTTTGAATAATGCCTATCATTTTGTTTTCATTATTGCTTATAGATCTTTCAATGTACCTAACGATAATGAATGTTGTATATGTATGGATCGTAAACCAAATTTAGTTTTGCCTTGTACACATAGATTTTGTGATGAATGCTTTCAACAATGGTCTGCTTATTTTTCTCTATGCTCTCATAGAATAGAATCTTGTTTAGGTCTTCCCAAACAACAGCTACTTCATCCCATACATGTCCACTATGTCGCGTCGATGTAAACAGTGACAGTGGCTTTGTACTAGCCGAAACGCCAAAATACGATAAGGTCAAGAAGATGCTTACTGAATCTATTTTATCATTGCCGGGTGATTTAAGAAATCGTGGTAATGATGGAACATCAATGACGGGAAGCTACCGAGAATGACGACTATTTCGTTTCTTTTTGTAACAGTTCATCTGATACAAAATTCATATTTTTTTCTATAAAACAAACTTTATTCTTTCGATTTTCAATCATTTTTTCTCAATATCTATATGATTTACTGTATATAACAGCAATATAATTATTATACTTTTTATCATTCTGAAATAAATAAAAAATGCAGATGAATAATCATTGTTTCTACGTTCAATAGAAATCATTTTAAAGAAAAATAAAAAGGTAATGAAGAATTTGATTTAATTTTTAGATTGAACAAGCAGAAAATGAATTTTACTGATTATTTAATATATGCCAAATCACAGTTGGTAGGAAAATAACATGTATATATATAGAATGATAAATATTTTTCTACAATGTATTGATAAATACGAAATAGTTCATACTGAAAATTTTCAACTTTTGAGATATAAATAACTAATAAAAGAAACCAATTTTTATTTCTAAATAGATCTAAAATGATTGATCAA
The DNA here is from genome assembly GCA_900239745.1 of Rotaria magnacalcarata. Lineage (NCBI taxonomy): Eukaryota > Metazoa > Rotifera > Eurotatoria > Philodinida > Philodinidae > Rotaria > Rotaria magnacalcarata. Next base: position 38,466 of record OENM01000018.1, read on the forward strand.
AATATTCGAAGTGTTTCTATGCTAAGACTTCTATGTATCAAGAGTAAAGAGTGCGAGTATCAGCATCCGATATTAACTAAATGAACTTCTAGAAAAATATTTCTCTACTTGATTTTCTTTTTGATATCTAATATGATTGCAGTTTACGCTTCTGGCTGATCGTAAGTACCTATGATATCAGACTAAAATTTCAAGTTTTCTTCTCTTTCTAAAAACACATGCATGATTCAACTCGAAATAATGTCCTTTTCAATATTCTTTATTTCAGAGAATAGCATATGTTTCATTCCATAGTGTAATATTCACTTGAAGATATGAGTAGTTTGTCATAGAAACGAGCGAGACAAGTCGTACTGATTCTGGAATTATCTTATCCATGTATAATTAATCTGTTATGGATAAACGGTATGGTAGATTTATGATTAGTTATAAAGATAAGGCTTTCATTGACAGAAAGTCCTGAAAGAAAAAATGATCAATTTTACTTTTCTTTAAAAGTTTCTTGAGAAAAATTTTCGTGATACATAGATGCTTCTTGATAAATAAATAGAAATCTAATTTCCAAAATTTCTAATAGCTGGTACAGTTAGTTAGACTGCTTTTTGACACTATTTTATGATTAAGAAGCCTTTTTTGAGCCATTACCATTCAAAATGATATACTTCAAAAATTAATACATTGTAAAAAGAAAAATATTCATAATAATTATCCGAAGAGAAAATATTTTAAAATATTCTTGTATTCAACTAAAAGAAAAATTTAAATCAATTTCATCGCATACGCATTGTTTTGGGTAATGAATCTTGTGATTTGGATTCAACTATAAGTGCTTGCGTCTATGCATATTTTCTTCATACTGTATGTTGAATAGAATAAAAATAAAATTTGATTTAATGATTGATTTATCAATAATAGACTTGTTCGAATCAAAAAGAAATTCTTCATTTATCGGTGATGAGTAACAATGCTTCAACATTTCGTTTACGTACTGAAGTACGATGGCTTCTCAAAGAAGATTATTCAAATGTTATTTGCATTGATGATATAAATCTAAATGAAATACATAATCAAAGAAAACTTGATATTATTCTGGTTGATCATAATTATTTAAATTCAAATTTAAATGAAAATGTAATTGAAATAATCGATCATCATCCATTAAAAAATGGTTCCATCATGTTACAAGAGTATAACAGAATTGCATTTTCCCCCCTCAGCAACGATAATCCTTCTACTTTTTGTTTTATTAATTAGTCCATCGAAGATCAAAATTGAATATGTTGGTTCATGCTGTACATTAATTGCTGAAAAATTATTTTCATTAAATTTTAAAATGACAGAAGAAATCGCATATTTATTAACCGGTAAGTCGTAATATTGAATTACCATCGATTCTTTCCATTAATAGGTTCGTTTCAAAAAAGAATTATTGAATTGTTTCTGTCATCCACCAGGATTCTGAGTCTATAGAAGGTTCGTCGAGCGCGATTGTGCTATTTCAGAAGGGGCTCATTTTTAGAGTTTAGTCATGTTGAAATAAGCTTAGTTTCATTCTTAACACAAACTTTGCCTAGACAGAAAAGAGCTTAAATTCAGAAAAAGACCGTATTACTTCATCTAGTGTTACTTTGTTACGTGCAGGCTGAATAGATCTCTACACGAAATTCATAGAGGAAGAGACTTACTTTTTATGTTTCTTCAAGGACCAATTGTATTCGATACAGTTAATTTTTCATCAAGTGCTGGGAAAACAACAGAGAAAGATCGACAAATCTATGCACAACTACAAACATATCGGCCACAATCTGACAATGATTTAGAGTTATACGACAATATAATGAAAAGTTCAGCAGACGTAACAGGTAATAGGATTTTCAAAGTAAATAAGAATAAATAGAAAATTAAAATATCTAGGATTATCGGTTCAAGATCTATTACGGAAAGATGCTAAACAACTTTCGGGGTCGAATATTTGTCTTATCATGTCTAGTTTACCAATGAATTATACAGTTGAAGTAAATTTATCTAATTAGTTGATTTTCTAGCAGTTTATATTGATTTGTTTCTCTTAGGATTTCTTTGGAAAACTAAAAACACTGAATGACATAAATGAGTTTTTATCAGAAAATGAGAATACCGATGGTGTTATTATTACATCTGTAAAAGTTGAGAATACAGTAACAAAACGTCAATTAGGTTTTTATTTTAAAAAAATCGAACATACACAATTGATTTACAAATATATTCTAAGCGAAGAAGTTAATCTTGATTTGCAAGAACGTTCTATACCAATAAATCAAGCACGTATCAAATTATTTGACCAAAAGAATGTTCTAGCTTCTCGAAAACAAATACTACCACTTATGGAACAGTTTATCAAAGATTTGGTTAAATCAGACATCTCCTAGGTATTCTTTTTATGAATGAACTTAACTCTATTACGTTTTAGTCATGTCATTGAATGATTTCGAAGCTTGAAGTTCCTGTTTTATTATAAGTTTTAGTTCGAAAATACTTTCAATATAGCAATCATTTTTCTCAAAATAAATATTCTTCAAGTAGTGTTCGGATACATAATCATTCCTAAAAGTATGAGCTCGTGCACATGCGTCTTGTATTATTCCATAGAGATCTCTGAACAATTTTGGAACATGTAAAATAAATCAAGAACTATGGCGTAGTATTCCACATGGTATTATTATTGCAAAATCTATTTAAGAATCAGTTCGTTAGACAACCAAAAGAGCTGAAGGATTTGCTTTGAAATTAGCCATATCGATAGTTCAACAATAGTGCAATACACTCTAGAGAATCGATTGGAAAGCTTCTAAGTCACTGCAATCATTGTTTTTTCCTGCTCAAATATCTCCTATGCACTTGATATTTGAATTAATCAGTTCATCTATTTCTATGTGTCAATATCGTAGTCTGCACGTCGATTGCATGCAGTAGAATCACAACTTAGTCATATGAAGGGAAGTTTTCGTTTTTGTTTATCAGTAACTCCAAGTTTTATGTTAATTGAATGGATGTCAAATCAAGACTCGGATATGTTTCCAGAACATAGATGATATTAATATGAATCTAAATGTTTGTTTGATTTAGTAGTCATATTATACTTCAGTAGTTTATAATGCGGAAGTAAATAAAATGAGTAATTTCAGTTCGTATCAAAATACGTGTAATGAAAAATAAATAAATCAAATTAGATCTTTGTTAAAGTTTGACATTCAAAAATAAAATGTTTTACTCATTTTTCTATGCTTTGAATACAATTGATACAGGAGTAAGCACAAAAAACACAAAGAATGCTTCTTTTTGGACTGTGCTAGACATTTGTGGGCATTGACAACCTACAAGAGAAGAAAAATTTTTATGTATTCTTCTAGTGTACCTAACTTGAAGTACGTGTAAACTTCTATTCTTTAAGCATTACCAACATTGCCGATCATGTAAAACAATTTAATCAGATATATATTTTTGTGATTCAAAAAAGTAGTGCATTCACATGATTTTATTAACACAAGCACAAATAACCCACAAACAAAATCCAGCAAGCACAACAAAAAGAGAAAACAATTGAAAACATTTTTTTTTGCAACCAGGCATTTTTATTCGAGAACTTCAGTCCTTTGTGTAACTTCTATACTTTAAAGTCACATAGCTTTGAAAAAAAAACCGAAAGACAAACTAATCTATAATATAGAGCATTCATGATTTGCTCATCGAACTATCGTAGTTGGCTGTTGTTTTATAGTCGATATATTATTTTTTACAAGATGCGAATGCATTGTCAATACATGTTTTGAAAAACGACTTCTTCCTTGAAGAATATCACCACATATTTTACAACGAACACGTACATTTTCATCATAATCAGATGACTAAAAATGAAAAACAAATAATTCTATCAATTGTAAACATTCTCGTTCTTTGTTCAAGTTTTGTTTCCATATTCTATATCTGCTTTTATGAGTTACTGGAAATAGTTGAAAACAGACAGGTAGAATATGAATTTCACACACTTTATTAAAATATAAAACTATGAATTTTAAAAATTTTGTTATAAGTATTTCATTTGTGCGCGACAACTTTATACATTTGGAGAAGGTTGAAAATAATCAACTGACTATTAGAGAATAACCATTTGTTTATATGACATCTGTCTTTTGACATTCATCTTTTCTCAGGATAATATATTACAGCAATTGTATTTCATTTGAAAGAATTTAATTTTCTCATAAACATTTGTCTTGATGTAAAATTGAAAGTTATCATTCGAAAATAAATTTTCCTGATGTTCTCATAAGGAAAATCTTGTAAAATTAAAGTATCTTCCTAACACTATACCCAAGATTTGGATTCTTTCTAGACTTTTCACAGCTCACTTCGATTTACATGATGCACATAGTTCTGACTCGAAAGCAAAAATGAATCTGTTGGTAAATTTTCTTCCAAATTGCAGTATAGGGCACATCCATCATGCTTATGTAGTATTTTCTAAATTTCTAGTCAATTAAATGTTAAAACATTTGTCAGTCAATAGCTGATGCATCGGTACTCTTAAAAAAGAAACTTCAACATCAAGTTGTCAGTTCTCATCTTTCATAGTGCAATACACATAGTCATTTCGTATGAGCTACTCTAACACGTAGTCAAATATTATCAAAAAACAATAATAAGGTTATTTTTTGCATAACAGAGTAGAGTACTGCAAGGGTATGAATTTCGTTACCCTACCCTACCCTACATTTTTTTTTCGTACCCTAACCCTACCCTACCCTACGAGAGTTGTACCCTAACCCTACCCTACCCTACGAGGGTCATACCCTACCCTACTAAATTCAAAAAATACAAGTACTGTATACCGTGGATCATTTTTTCATCTATTTATCAAATGATGAAGTTAAATTTTGCAACCGCAAAGAATGGTATTAAAGAATATCACAGCTAATATGATAATCAGAAAAATAGTATTACATGGACCACGAATATTATCAATATGAAAACACGGGCAATAGTACTAAACTCTACGCATTAGAAGACATCTGATCTTCTATTTTGTCAAGGCGTGGAAAGTTTTCAGGAAAGTCTTATATTGTGTCCCATTTATTACCGTCATTTTTACTTAAAAAGGTTCTTCAGAAGAAAAAAACGATTTTGAGAATTTGGAACGAGATTTTTAAGTTTTTAAAAGTGCAGAGACAAGAATGACCTGATTATTTTAAAATTCTCGGTGAAAAACTCTGAAAAATAGTGACCTTTTGATGCAAATATACTATTTAAAGTTCGAACTTTTCGAGAAATTAATTAATTAAAGGGGGCTCGTTTGTTGTGTCCAACGCATCATTTCTTCAAGGGGGTCTTCTGATATAAGGGGCATTTCTTATTATAGTGAAGTCTTCTAATATAAGGGGTCTTTTATTATGGAGATGAATTTACATCGACCACGGATATTAAAAACAATATCGGCAAAGATTTAAAGAAAGACATGCACAACTGTTGCTATTTATTATTGAATAACTCGAAGTAATCATCCAGTCGGTATTTTCTCATTACTCCCTTACGAATAGAAGACATTGCTCGATAGTAGAAGTTGACAGACATCGGGCGTTTAAATAGATCAGATAGACATAATGAAAAGTTTACCCTGAAATACCCTACAGTTTTTAAAAAGATACCCTAGCCCTACCCTACCCTACGAGAGTCGTACCCTAACCCTACCTTACCCATGAGGGTCGTACCCTAACCCTACCCTGTCCTAGGGTAGGGTAGGGTAGGGTAGGGCTGCAGGACTCTATAACAGAGCAAAATAAAATGAAGCGAACCACTGTTCACTTAAAATTGTCATGTTCAAAGTAATTGTTTTTACGTCTCTATCAAAGCTATTATCTAAAAAAAAGCCATTTTTCATTCCAGCATTAAAACGGTATAGGGTATACATTTTGAAAAGTCAACATAAAATTCTATTTTGCGAGTTTTAAAAATAATATGGGAATTGATTTCATGCATAGAACTCGAACTCTGAAGCAACTTTCACGATGGAAAATTTTCCTTGTAAATAGATCGTTCAACACTCTTTGAATATGGTTTTCGCACTGAATTCAGTATAATATTTTATGTAACGCTAAAATAACAATCTAAAATTACCTGATGACCATTAGATTTGTAAGTAACATTGCCATTTACAGACTTTTCTGAATGTTTCCTATTCGAGGATGGAATAGTTCTTTTCATTTGTGGTGGTGAATGACATATAATAATTTCTTCATCGTTTATTTTGGATTTTTCGTTCAAATTTTCAATATTATTCAATGATGGTATCGATTGCTGATCGTGATTCAATATTTGAACATATTCAACTGAACTATTAGATGCTTGTCGTTGTTTATGCCGGTTTTTTTGTTTGGATTGATAGTTTTGCATAGAAGTAAGATTATTACCATTAGGATCATCATCATCATCATCGTCATCATCATTCTCTTGTTCCATATCATCCATAGTTGTCGTAATAGCAGTAGGTGATAGTGAGTGTTTTGCCCGTCGTAGCTCACGTTGTCGACGACGTTTTTCTGCTGAGCGTTCAACTGCTAGAGTAATTGTTGGTGATATACTACGTTTTAATGCCGTTATAGATTGTTGTCGTGAGTTTTTTGACGATGTTCGAGTTGATACAGATGAGTTACTTGACATAGAAGACAATGAACGTGCTAAAATAAAATAGATTTATTAAATGCTCGTCAAATAATAATAATTAAATAGTAGTAATATGAAAACTAATTTACCAAAGGTAGGCTTAGTTTTAGTTAAGATTTTTTTTGACAAAATTACAGTAGATGTGGATTGTTCACCGGAAGTCACTTTCGTTTCATTCGTCTAAATAAAATTAATGGTAAGAAGATAGTGAAAAAAAAGACCTAATTAAACTTTTCATTTGATTACTTTAACTTGTTGCTCAACAGTTGAAAGAAGTTTTTTCTTCGATGGTGACGATGATAAATCATCGGAAAATGATGATATAGCTCGTTTCAACGATAAACGTTTTTGATTTGTATTTAAACTTTCTTTAGATATTATTGGACTATTATTCACCGTTGATTTATTTACCAATTTCGATACAATGGAACCATGTACAAACGGATTACCTTTCGGTGTGGTTGCTATCTTATATGGATAATTTTTTATAAGTTTATTATAGGATGAAAGATGTTCTAAGCATAAATTAGCACATGTTCGATTTTCATGTTGACATGAAGGAAATATACAATCATATTGTTCTTGTTTTATACGATGATATTCTTTAACTAATTGTTTATCAATAAGTCCAAAACTAGATGCTTGTTTAGATAATAAGAATTTTATTGATTCAATACTATCGTCATTAGGAGAAGCAACATTTATGGTTAAGTTTTGTTCAACTTGTAAAACAATATCATAAAGAATATTTCGACAAAGATTATATTCATATTGTTCATGCTGATTTAATAAATGATATTCAAGTGTTCTTGAACATGGAAATGATAAAAAACAATGGTGACATTGAAATAATTTTGATGATAAATTACCCAATGGTAAACGTTTTTGTTCACAGGCAGTTTTAGTTATAAATGGAAATTGTTGTGTAGAAAAAGCAGTAACTAAATATGACGATATATAACTATAATCTGGTAGGTTATCTTGAGAATAAGTTAAATGAAAACGTTGTTGATGATTTTTAAGTGCACGATGTGAACGAAATTTTGTATTACAATCTGAACAATAGATGGATTTATGTGAATGAGACATATGTGTATGATAGGCAAGTCCTTAGTCACTAGCAAAATGTTTTAAGCATTGTTCACACACGTAAGAAAAAGAAATAGAATGATTTTCGTTTAGATTATATTTGATTTCTTCAATAGACTTTGATGTCAACTAGAAATATAATAATAGTAATAAAAAGATTTAATTACCAATATAATTTAGATAATACCTACTACTAGGAATAAACAATGATGATTTTCAATTGACAATAATGTATGTTCATTAAATGAGAAAAATCGATTAAATGTTGTTTTTGATTGTCGTGTTAGTTGTTCGTTATCATCTTTACTGATGGAACGTCAAAACACATTCATGACGATAAAAATATTGTTGATAATCGATCATTGGAGAGATATATATGTATAAATATGTATATGAACAATCTATCGCAAGAAAGGAAAAATAGCCAAATTTAAGAAATAAATAAGATTAAGATAGAAAAAATTAACTCTGAGATTTTAGCATTTCAACAACAATAAGAATATGACCTTTTTTGTTTTTGCTCTGGGCCTGAATACGACATCTGCAGTCGACCTCATCGCATCTCTAATTTATTGGAAAGAAGAATAAGAAAAAAAAAGTTTAGAATTACAGTTAGCACGGAAATTACCTTAGACTCCGTATGATATCCATCATTGCTCGCTAATATGATAGATAATCTTCTTTGATTCTATTATTTTCTTATCAATAGTTTCAACGAATATAATCTGCCCAAAGATAATACGATAGGCGTAGAAATTAAAACAAACGAAAAAAAGCAAATAGAAATGACACGCAACAATAGAATGAACATTCTGTCATAATTCGCTCAAATAAACACATCCGCCAATGAATGGTGATGATTTTTGTATGCGCGTATTCTTAAATAGAACGGTAAATGTATGAAAAATGTAACGTTTGCTTTCGAACACACGATGAACACACAGTAAAATTTTAAAGGAAAATTAATATATTTTATTGTATCAAAGCATGATAAAAGGCTATAAATAATTTATATATCTATCAATAATCGTTATCGTTTCAGTCGCCGCCATGTTGCTTTTTTTGTATAATGTACCTCAATAATGACGCTACATTACAGTACAACGCGATGTAGGCAAATGGATAGTCAAATAAAGTATTCTTCATATATTAGGCAATCAAATTTCTATTACCGTAGCAAGGATTTCGCCTTTTATGAAAACTAGAAATCAATATGACTAGATAATCAGTGATAAAAAAAGAGTACATTTTAAATCCATGCCATGAACAGGTGTTATTGTAATCGAATAAATGCGAAGAGTCTTGATATGTTTCAAAGTTGCTTCTACTTTTCTTTTTGTATTATACTTATTATTGAATACATACTCAACAGTGATGTGAGAGGCTATTGAAGCTGTGTTGCATTCTATTTTTCTCTTTCAACAAGCATACCATGGCTTACAGTATAAATTCAGTTTTATTCATACTACTAAACAATTACTAAGAAACTTCTATAATAGAGCTAATTATTGATGGCCCGCATATCTCAAAATTGACTTAATTAAAGTACATGATAGAAGTTTTTAATAGTTATATTTCTTTTATTTCTTTAACAACACAGGCAACTACTTGAAAGTTTTACATAAAATCATCATCATAATCAGCCTCTTGCTCATAATCATGCTCTTCATCACCGAAAGCTCCAAAGTCGGCTTGTCGACCAGTTTTGAGTTGTGGTTTAACTTGTCTTTTAGTTTTTGATTTCGCTTTTTTCTCACGCTCTTCGCTTTGTTTACGTAAAAATGCTGCTTGTAATGTTGCTTGCAAGTGCTTAACACCGTCAATTGACATCGATTTGGTGATTCCAGTTAGAAAATCATCAATAAATTCAGAATAAAATTCAGACTTCGATAGATTTTCAAGACGATTATACAGACGAAAACTGTAATTAAGAAATTCTTCTTTTGTTACTAAATTAATATTATCTAATGAATGACGTTCACCATGGTTTTCAACTAATTCGGATAGCATGTCTAATTTATCATGTTCTTGTTGTACTTCTCTTCGTTTTTGTATTTGATCAAGTTGGTCAGGTGTATAATCTCCATCTGGCTCTTGTATAAATTTTTGAGCGTCTTCATTGTCGGTAGTCTTTTTTTTATTTGTCTTAGTTTTACTTGTTGATGCTGGTTTCACTACTTGTTTTGGTTTTTCTTCGATCTCTGGCTAAAGAAAGAGAGTTTTTTAATGATCAAACAAAATGAATAATTCAAATGAACAAACCTTTTCGTCTAATGCAGTTTCCCAATCTGCAGGAGCTTCATAGTCGTCTTTTACTTCAGTAGTGACTATACTATTGTATTGCCAGTGATCAGCCATGATCAAGTGAAATTATAAATTTCAAATCTAGAATAACAAACAGTACGAATAAACGAGACCATTCGCCAAGTTAAAAATTTATAATAAAATAGAATTATTCCACGTTTTTTATTATCTCAATAGTTGTTTGATATCTATAAATAGAGAAAACAACTGTATAGTTTACTCGGATGTAACTTATTTTTGTGTGTATTGTAATTTGCTTGTTTTCAAAATCTTACAGACAATCTTAGTTTTCCATAGTTTACACAAAAAGTTCAGCCTCGACTCTATTTCATTACTGGTGTTCCATGGAAAACAACAGCGCAATAATGCAATTTGCAACTAGAGTCAATGACTATCGGCCATGTTGTTATGAGAATAAAAGATCTTCTTGTAGGTTTTATTCTTTCGAAACAACCTTTCGATACATATACAATATTTAACTTCGAATTAACCAATCGCATTGCGTGATTCCACATTAAAGTTAATGCACTTTGCAGTGTGTTTGGGCCCTAAGTGTAGACGCACGTAGATTTAATTCGAATTAATGACGCATTATCTTTCTAGTGTAGACAGGGCCTATGTCGTAATCTATCATTTGCAATTAGAACCAATAGAATCACTGTCCAATGTTTACCTTCATCCATCCAAAAGTGTTCGACGTAAAACAGCTAGTTGTATGCTAATAATGTGATTTGTGCGAACCGAATTAAAAATATTTTTTTAAGAATTCTTCTATACTATATTAAGTGTAATGCTAGTGTTCAACTGATATAAAATATTATTTAGGATAAAACTATTAAAAGTTAATAGCCTTCTATTTTAGAAAATGACTCAAAAACTCAGTTGAGATGTTAAATTACAGAAAGAATTAAAATTTTCTCATATCTTCTCAGGTGAATGCAACCGATACCAAATCCGACGAGCCGACAAATTTCCATGGGATTCCTGGTTGAGGAACTACTAACGGATCCCCAGGTCAATCAAAATGGACCAATGTAAACCGGTGTAACATTACTGTAGACGGTCGTTTTTGCGTCGTATTCCGTCATAAAACGGCCGTTTTAAGCCTTATTAAGGCGTTTTAACAGGGGCAGTATTACAGCCATACATGGACACCGTATATCAGCCGTAAAACCTCGTAAAACCGGCGTAATATTATCGTATTCTATAGAACATACGGACGTATTACTGCCCCTGTTATACGGGGAAAGTACGGCACGTAAAACGGGCCGTATTTGTATCGTATACGACCGTTTACTCATCGTTTTCTTCGACCGGGGTCCCTAGTATTGTAATCCGGTGAACATCTGATCAAATCCAACAATCGAATTCGATAGGAATTTCAGGAGTCGGATTCCAACGAGGTTCCTAAAGAAACCTATCGGGTTTTGACTGGTTTCTGCAAGAATCGATCGGATTGTTCGTCCTGGGTTGATCCAATTATTTCAGTATAAAAGGAGCCCAGCAGTTGACGATTGATTGTGCGACTTGCTGCATTAAAGATTACATCATGTTTGATTGCTTTACTAAAATTGAATAAATGACAAATAAAATTTATCATGACAGAGAGAAAAATGACAGTAAGAAATTCTGAAATATTAATTTGTGAGATCATTCCTTAGAAAAAAATTAGCTTCTAATACGTTTAATAAAGGAAATGCATTATTGTGGATAACAGGAGAGAATATTTTAAACAAGATCAGTCATCTATATAGCGCATGTGCGTAGAAAATACAATATGTATTACATAGTACTATATTTTTTTCTCTATTAGATTTCTTGTTTCAGACTGCCGGTAATGTTTAAGGTCAATCAAATGAGTTAGTAAACTGCTTTGAAACAGAATTTTTTATTACTGATTCATGAAAACTGCAAAGTGATGCTTTTTGAATCATGAAAAGAAGTATCCAGAAAAATCTAAGCTTTTTCGCATTCATTCAACTTCAGTTATTTGGTCAGTATGTATTTCTCATACATTAAGATTTTCTTGATTTTTATTAAAAAGTTTTGAACAACATTAATCCCATAGATTAGTACTTTTCTTTTTTATGCCTATCTGCACATTTTATATGAACAAGCTTATTATCGAAAGACGATTTCTTTTATGAGAATTAAGAATACAACAGAACAAACATAAGAATAATAGGCATTTTTCAACTATAGCTCCTTCAGTCTGACAATATTTGCTTGATGATATATTTTATGAAAATGTTCCGCATACAGTAAGAAAGATCCCTAGTTGAAGTTTTTCTTTATGCGCTTGACCTGCACAAATCTCAAGATTTGCCCATAGCGCAGGACTTTCATGTTCCAGATCCTCAAGTATCTCATTCGCATCCCAAAAAAATGTTTGACTAGGGCCTCTTTTTCATCTTACAGAGACTCGATGGTCTTTCTATTGTAATGAAAAAAGTGTATGTACGTCAAAGTGTATGTAGATTATATTAACCTCGCTTTCCTTGCTCTGGGAATTATTATTGATTCGATGATTCATCCTGATTTTCCACTGGCTAAAAGCTAATTATGTCGAAAAATACAATGCCCGGCAAAATTGTACATAATCTTGTTCACCAATCATTGTCAGTCACATATACAAGGCAACATAAAGTCAACATAAGGCTTATTTGAAGTGTGATTAAGAACAAAGAATGAATCAAAAATCTCGCCTGTGTACCCCTTACAAGTCGCTGAACAAAAGAGGTTGTAGCAAGATATTAAGGTTTGTTAATATCATCCTCCCAGGTCGAGCAGACACGGTCATAAACGGCCGTATACGGAGAAATACGATCATATACGGAGAGGAAAGTTGTCGTTACGGTCATTGTATACTCAGGACAAAGGTGAGCACTAGGATCGTCTTAATACTGACATAATTCGATCGGAAGTAACTGGGAATCCAGTGATCCAGATTCCTATATAAAATCCGACTGGATACGACTAAGTTTTCAGGAAATCCTATCAGCTCTCGTCGAATTCTGATCAAATCCGATGAAATCCGGATCGGATTCCGGGTCACCGGATTTTTTGACCTAAGTTCACCTGGATATCTCATTTTATTTTAGTTCATGCGGATCATGTGTTCGAGTCTGCAACCAATCTCAAATTAATTGATTATGATAGAATATTTAATGGGTCGATTTCTAATATCCATAGTTGAAATTATCAGCTACTAATCTTATGATTAAAAATATATCAGATAACCATACAATATCCCTTGAGTGATTATCTTGTTTGATATTGTGAATAGAATAGAAATGAATGTAAATGAATCGTATTCCAGCTGTTGAATTGCATCATTATAAGTTAATATAGTAGATAAATAAGTTGTCGCAACATTCTACTGTTGAGCGTTTCTGTTCGTTTTAGCAAACGAAATGGATGTCATACTGTGTTCTTTAGGATTGTGTTAATAAATTGAGGGTTGTATGCTTCGAAAGCTTTCTGATTTCTGGCGCTAGTCAAAACTTGTTCTGCTGACAGATGAGTCGGCATTGAGATTTCCTGGAAATTTGCTTATCATACCTCAGTAAATTACTACGATTTCAATTGATTTTCTCTATTTAATATTTTATACGAATCTCTCTGCTCTATCTATTTATAATAGTTTTCTAAATTTTATTTTTCATAAATTCAAATATACATCTTTTTATGTATTTGTTTTCGTTGTTTAGAGATGCTGTTGTGTCAAATCAAGATGCAAATAAAAAGAAGAAAAGGATTCCTTACTGACCACGTGTTTAAGCTTGACTTTTTGTTCCAGGTTTTATTATAATTAACGTTTTTTTGCATTAGAATAAATAAATATTTACTGAAGTAATTCAAATAGTTTATTGAAGAACTTCTGAATTAATAAAAATCAAGTGATCAATCACAAAGAAAAGTTAATAGATACTATTATTTGAAGAGAACAATGTCTTTTGTTTTTGAATATACTAAATAGAAAGCTTTCAATTCAGGAATTATTTGTGTTGATTAATTTGACAATTGCTTAGTGAAGAAATGACTACTTCTGATGAAATAGCATTTAATGAAGCATAGCATTCTTAGAAAAATATGAACTAACCAATAAAATCATAAATTGATTATCATCGAGAGTTTGCGTGCGAATACGATCAAGAACAGAAAGAATATTTTTATTTGAATATTACTCAGATGTCAATACTCAGGACGAACAATCCGATAGCTGAATCCAACCAAATTCGATCGGATTTCGATCGGTTGCTGCAGGAACCAGTTAAAGTCCAATAGGTTTATTTAGGAACTTCATTGGAATCCGACTCCTGAAATTCCTATCGAATTCGGTTGTTGGATTTGATCAGATGTTCACCGGATTCCAACACTAGGGATCCGTTAGTAGTTCCTCAACCAAGAATCAAATGGGGACTTTGTCGACTCGTCGAGTTTTATAAGATCCGATCGGATTCGGTATCGGATTCATTCACCTGGGTACAATTTCAACATGATTCCAACTTTTTATATTTCGGAATCACAAACATTCACGTATCTATATTAAATATGATCATCGACGACTACGTCAAAATCGGACGCTGATATCATATAGATATATCGAGGTCGACCAGTTGATTCTACGAACATGTAAGATCATTCATTGTTTTTCGTCCGCGAGTAGATCGACTCAAACTAGATACACACCCGCAATATATAATTTTTATGTGTTCCTATAGATAGTTTACTATTAATATTTGCCGAATATGAATATTTTTCTTATAATAATAGCTTAGATATTTCTGACTGTTGTAAATTAAAATTCGATATATATGCGTAAGAATGTTAAGTGAAAATTTTGGTTTCTAAACAGAAAGATAAATGATAAACTCAAATCGATGATGTCAGTGGGATCTACTCTGTAAAAAGAAGGTGTCATATTGAACCTTATCTCGGTACCATTTTCAGAACTTTTTAAAAGTTCTAGCCAAAAAGTCTTGAACTTAAAATGGTTTTAGACAGAAATGTGGAACCTTAAAAGGTTCGAGCTTTTTGGCTAGAACCTTGAACAAAAGGTTCTGCAAATGGTACCCAAATCTAGAACTTTTAAAGGTTCTAGATTTTCACTTGAACCATAAATGGTTCAGTACGACACCTTTTTTTTTAGAGAGTAGGAATGGACCATTTTCGATGACTTACTTGAGATATAAAAAGCAAGTTTTAAGCATATTTTCAGCCGAATTCAGCAGTAACCATTTAAGGTACATAAGACTATATGGCACCAATAAATAGATTAGATTAAGCTATAAGTACAACAAAATGAATTTGAGATATCAAAAAGTTAGTCCGATGAAACCAGCACGGATATACTGTTACATGGAACTGTATGGGAGGATAGAGAAAAAATGATACTGAGAAATTTTCAGAAGTCAAATTATTTTTTTGTATTGAATCAATGTTACTTTCACTCTTTCTTTCATTGTATTGATTTTTGTTTCTGTAAAAAAAGCACAACTTCATCTGTCAAATTATTTTTCAATGTTGTCTTCATCTTCAATATTAGTTTATATCGTTCAGCATGTCACTTGTCACTAATCATTCATTCAGTTGTCTTTGAATGTTTCCCTTCTATCACCGATCGATTGTTACAATGACAACGCTCACGATATAACAAAGACATCCCCTTTTGATCGTCAAATAAAAGAGTAACTCTATTAGAGCAGCAAAAGAAAATCTTTGAAAAGAAAACGATATGTTTTCAGAAATGTGATTGCAATAAATTCTACTTCATTTAAAGGTGTAATTTAACTAGTCGACGACATGCGATGTATTACTTCGCAAGGAATTCAGCTTTTTTTCTCAAAATTTAAAGTATGATTTTGTTTTGTTTATGCTACCCCGGTCGAAGAAAACGATGAGTAAACGGTCGTATACGATACAAATACGGCCCGTTTTACATGCCGTATTTTCCCCGCATAACAAGGGTAGCAATACGGCCGTATGTTCTATAGAATACGATAATATTACGCCGGTTTTACGAGGTTTTACGGCTGATATACGGTGTCCATGTATGGCTGTAATACTGCTCCTGTTAAAACGCCTTATAAGGCTTAAAACGACCGTTTACAGTAATGTTACGCCGGTTTACAGTGATCTGTTTTGATCGACCTGAGTCGTGCATGGCGTTTAAAATTTTTCATCATAGCCGCTATTCTTGTTGCTTTTAGAAAATAAAAAATGTTTTTTATACGTTTTTTTAAATTCAATGATAAGCGAAAATAATGAACAATATAATGGAACGAGATTGCTAACAACGATGATAATCGTAGAGACGAACGCTTCACTAGAAAAATTCATTACGTATTGGGATGAATTTATTGGAATTTTTCTATGGTTACTTTTAAAATGTTTTATGTGTAATTTTTTCAAACGTAAAAGATTTTCTTGCTTTCACGTCTTTTTTTTCTCGGGATCATATATTATATTGGTACTGAGCGGATAGAGCAGAAAAAAACACATTTTGAGCAAATCAATATCAAATGGACTACCTATGTCGCCCTCTAAAACCAATTAAAAAGGCTGAACTCTTTCATATAGTATACTCATCGGTAAAGAAAATTATTCAGAGTCGAAATGCGATTTTGCTTCCGTTTAAAAACTGACAGCGATGGTGCATTTATCGAATAACTAGATAATCAATTGATAAAATAATTTGAAAAATATTCTCAGTATTTTCGATTTCAATCCTGAGAAAATGCACACACTGTTAACGATAAATAAAACGTAAAAATTTGATTTACTGCTGCTTTTTTTTAATCGTATTTATCAAGAAAATTCTACTGTTTAATACAAATTTGAGAAATTATTAATTGACCGAATGAAATTCAGTTGCATTTTCTCTCGATAGAAGAAAAAAATCAGTTTTTCAGTTCAAATAGTCGCTTTAATCGAAAATGTATTAAAATAGAAAGATGTTTTTGAGCGTGGGCGTGTTTTATTGATATTTCATAGGAACAAATTTCAAAAGTTAATATTATTGCGTTATATCCATATGAGAATAAAATCATCTGGAGATAAGACCGACATGTGAGACTATAAATCATGGCAAACTTATATTTAATTAACTGCTCTACGAAAGCTCTCTTCCTTATTTTCCGTGATTTATAAAAGGTAAGAAGACTACACTCAAACGCCATAGTTTTCGAATATCTGATTATTATTTAGACTCCTCGCGAAAATGAAATTTCTCCTCTGCTTACTTATTACTCTTGGTGTTACCTATGGTGCTATTTTACGTAAGTGAATAGGTTAAAACATCAACGTTTAAAATATGTTCACTATGATTTCTTTTATTGAACAGCATTCAAACCCAATTGTGCCAATGCGTTCTGTACTATGGACATCAAGATCTGTCCTGATGGTTCACGCGCTCCAATTCCACCCGGTCAATGTTGTCCATCATTGAGTGCTTGCAAAACAGATGTATCACCAATCGAGCGTATGTTAAAATATAAATTTTCAGATTTATTTATAAATTTTTCCTACATTGATTTTATAATAGCTATCTCAAATTGTGGTTTCTCCATTTGCAGCACGGTTTTTCTATCGTGTCCTGATGGTAGACCAGCTCCAATACCAGCTGGTCAATGCTGTCCAAGTCTTTCTGCTTGCAGTTTATCAAGTGAGCAGCTTTTTCGATATGATAGAATATGAATAGTATCTTACTTTTTTTCATAGAAACAGTTGGCCGAAGCAATCCATTAAGTTCACTTCTTTCTGGTAGTAATCTTTTACAATCATTGTCCACAGCTACACATGGCACCAACTTGGGAACAGCCTTATCAATTATTAACTTGCTCAACAATGTTCACCAACTTTCGAATGATGTATAAAGACACTCTAATAAATTATAAATATAATAATATCTTTCTAAGGTTCATCAAATTCCAATTCTCATTAATCAAACACTCGCTAGCATTCTCAATGGAACGAGTCAAGCTGGTCAAATCATCATCAATCAATTGATTGGTGCTGCTTCTAATATTGCTCATCACAGTAAATACCTAGATAAAAACTCTAGACTAAATTCTTTTTATTGATTAATACGCTAGATGCTGCTAGTCGAAATCTTTTGAGTGGTCTTGGTCAAAATGCTAATTTACTTTCGAGTATTTCACATCTCTTACCACAAGGTACATCCATCTCGACTGTCCTTTCCATTCTTAACTTATTGAACAACGTCAACGCTCTTAACAA